>CAUYUJ010017573.1:0-32500 GCA_963575745.1 Prorocentrum cordatum
GGGAATGGAGTTCTGGGAGGTCGAAGAGCACGAAGTGTGTGACTGTTTGCTTAAAACGACTTCTGCGGCACCCTGTCCGGCACCCGCCCAGACCCCCCTGTGGAGTCATCTGCTGCTCTCTTTTGAGACCACTAGAAACCTATCAGTCTTCGCTGTTAGGTAAAATTGTCGGGGCGAAGGGGGCGGCGGGCTGGGCTGCCGGGGAAAGGGGGATGGGGGGGGGGGCGACGACGGAAGAAACCGAAATAAATGTGATCGGGGCGCAGGGGGCTGCGCGATGGGCCTGCTGAGGAGGAGGGGGGGGGGGGGGTGGGGGGGGGCGGGGGGGGGTGGGGCGAGGGGGGGGGGGGGGGGGGGTGGGGGGGGGGTCGGGGGGGGCGGGGGGGGGGGGCGACGATCGGGGGGGGGGGGGCGACCCGGACCGGGGCCGAGGGGGGGGGGGGGGGGCGACGGGGGGGGGCCGAGGGCGGCGGGCGACGGGCGAATGGGCGAACGACGTCGCGAAAAAATAATTCGTCGGGGCGGAGGGAGGGCGTGCGCCGGGCGGCGCGCTTGGGGTGATGGGGGAGCGACGCATCTTGGAGCCGTCCTGGGCCTTCTTGGGGCTCTCTTGGAGGCCACCCGGGCCACCGTGGAGGCGGGGGGGGGCGGCGCGGGGGGGGCGACAACGCCGAAAGAAAGCGGTCGGAGCGGAGGCGGCGGTGCGACGCCGAAGCGCACTGGGCAGCTGGGGAGGCGGAGGGGCCGTGGAGGCGGGGGGGGGCCGCGGAAGCGGGGGGGGGGGCGGGGCGGGGGCGACGACGACGCCGAAATAAAATTGTCGGGGCGAAGGGGGCGGCGCGCTGGGCTGCCGGGGAATAGGGGGCGGGGGGGGGGGGGGGGGCGACGACGACGCCAAAATAAAGTGGTCGGGGCGCAGGGGGCAGCGCGCTGGGCTGCTGAGGAGAACGAGAGAGGGGGAGGGGGGGCGGCGACGACGCCGAAATAAAATCGCCGGGGCGGAGGGGGCGGTGCGCTGGGGTGCTGGGGAGCGACACATAGCGACGCATGTCGACACATATCGGCATACAGAGACGTGCATCGACACACACACACACACATATCGACGCATAGCGACACACAGCGACACATAGCGACGCACACATGGAGACGCATAGCGACACACAGCGACACAGACACATCTAGCGACACATATAGCGGCACATGTAGGGCACAAGGCACACAGCGACACATATAGCGACACATGAAGGGCGCAAGGCAGCTGGGGTGGAGCGACGACGACGCCGAAATAAAGTGGTCGGAGCTCTAGACACCCTGTGCAAGAGTATAAATAAACACCAGTGACCGGATCCCCCATATGTCCTAATATGTTCTGGGTTTTTGTCTTCACCCCCCACCCCCCATGTGTTCCCATATTTTCTGGGGGATCGACGAATAATTGTGTCTATGTGTGTCTTTCTCCTCCGGATTCGTGTGCATACACGTAGACATAGACATACGCACCCATCTGTGCGCATATCTACACATACAACGCATCCATACATACATGCGTACCATTACATACATATATATATATATGTATAGATGTATATATATAATGTATGTGCATGCGTACATAAGTGTACTAGAACCATCGCGCGCGCTTAGCGCGCTCAAGTTCTAGCTAGGGCCCTCGTAATCGTCACCATCGCCATCCTCGTCGCCATCATCTTCATCGTCATCGTCATCGACATCGTCATCATCACCATCACCATCACCATCGACACCATCATCCTAACCACCACCATCAGCAACACCATCGTCATCACCGTCGTCATCATCGCAATCGTCATCATCGTCATTATCGCCACCCACATCACCATCATCATCGTCATGAGTCATCATCATCGCCGTCGTCATCGGCATCGTCATCACCATCGCCATCATCGTCGTCGTCTTCGTCGTCGTCCTCGCCCTCAGCATCACTCCCCAAGACCGAGCGTTTTGATAACTGGGGTTGTTGACCTGAGGCCGCCATGCCTGGGTGATGGGCCAGTGGCCTGCTGGATGCCTGTTCGGATATGGGTGGTGAAGTTTTTCGGGGCCTCTTCGAGATCTCTAGGGGGGCTCTTGGGTACTTCGTGGTTGCCTCTTGGGGCCCCTTGGGAGTCTCCTGGGGGCCTACCGAAAGTCAATTGTGGCTTCCAGGGGGCCCGACGGGCTTCCCTGGGGGTCCCTCGGGGGCCTACTGGAGCTTCTGACTCTGGGGGGCCTCTTGGGAGCCTCACGGGGCTTCTTGGGAACCTCTTGATGGCCTCCAGGGCGTCCTAGGAGCCTCTCAGGCCGGACACCTTGAAATGTCCAGCTCTTCGGGCCCTCTTGGGTCGCTCTTGGGGCTCTCTTGGGGCGCTCTCAAGTCCATCTTGAATTCTCAGGGGAGCCTCCTGGGCCGTCTCTGGGCTTTCTTGGGAGCCTGTTCGGCCGTTTTGGAGCGATCTGAAGGGCCTCTGACGCCGTCCGGGGCGCCCGGGCCTTCCGGGGCCGATTCCGACGCCCGGGCTGGCGCCCGAGCCGGCGCCCGGGCCAGACGCCCGAGCCGGCGCCCGGGCCGGCGCCCGGGCCGGGTCCGGAGCCAGTTCCGGCCGGCGCCGGAAAATCGAGTTCCGAGGCGGCGCCGAAAAAAGGCCATTCCCATACAAATTTTTCTTTTGAGAATGCAGAATTTCTGCTTCTGGCGCCCGGGAAGCCTCCCAGGCCGATTCTGGCGTGCGTCCGCTCGTTCCGAATCGTGCTCCCGCTGCAGCGCTGGCCTCATTTCCGCGCTTCCGCTCGTTTCGACTCGTGCTCCCACTGCAGCGCTGGCGTCATGTCCCGTGCCATGCCACGGCATGCAATGCAATGCTAGGTTGATGCTACGCTTCGCGGTGCTCTTCTACGCCATGCCATGCCACGCCGTGCTCTACAATGCATCGCGTACCCTTTCGGGATCATTGCCCTGCTCGACATCCGACTGTGCGAGTAGAGAGGGGATCTGCGCCATGGTCAGGGATGGGAGGGAGGGGTAGGATGTCAGATATGACGCGAGCGCACCTAGCTTGCCCTTTCCCTCCCGCCCCCTCCCCTCCCCTCCCCTCCCCTCCCCCTCTTCCCCTCCCCCTCCTGCCCTCTCCCTCTCCCTCCCTCTCCCTCTCCCTCCTCCTGCACCCTCCCCCTCCCTCCTGCCCTCCCCCACTCCCTCCTGCCCTCTCCCTCCCTCCTCCCTCCTGCCCTCGCCCCCTCCCTCCCTCCCCCCTCGCCCTCCCCCCTCCTGGGCCGCAAAGGCGGGGCGCCGCCCGCCTGGGCCCGGTTCCACCGGCTCTCGGCATGCCTGCGGCGCTGCGCCCCCGCCGCGGGGGCCGGCAGGAGAACGGGCGCCCCCAGAGGGAGGCGGGCCGCGTCGGGGGGACGTAGCCGGGTCGGGTAGGGGCAGTGGTTGGGTTGCTCCTCCTCCTCCTCCTCCTCCTCTTCTCTTCTCCTCCTCCTCCTCCTCCTCCTCCCTCCTCCTACCTCCTCCTCCTCTCCTCCTCCTCCTCCTCTCCCTCCTCCTCCGCCCTCCTCCGTTTCCTCCTCCTCCTCCTCCAACTCCTCCCCTCCCCTCCCTCTCCTCCTCCCTCCTCTCTCCTCCTCCTCCTCCTCCTCCTGCCCCCCCTCCTCCTCCTCCTCCTCCTCCTCCTCCTCCTCCTCCTCCTCCTGTCCCTCCTCCTCCTCCTCCTCCTCTCCTCCTCCTCCTCCTCCTCCTCCTCCTAGTCCTCCTCCTCCTCCCCCTCCTCCTCCTCCTCCACTTCCTCCTCCTCCTCCTTTTCCTCCGCCTCTTCCTCCAACTTCCCCTCCCCTCCCCTCCCTCTCCCCTCCTCCTCGCTGAACCGTCGTCGTCGTCGTCGGGTTTTTAAAGGGTTTTTGCATGTTAAAGGTTTTTACGTGTCGGGCCCGGGGAGGCACTCGCCCGACACTGTTTCGACACTCTCTTGACACTTTCCCGGGTGAAATTATTTCTGGGATGTGGTGCTTAAGCAGGATGGGAACAACATGATGCCTGGCGTCCGAAAACGCGCCAGGGGCGGCGCCGGAGGCGCCGCCAGAGGGGCCCACCGCCGAACCAAGAGAGAAATCTGCCCACCGGCCCTCTGGGCGCAGGTGGTCGAAGGATGTGTCTCTCTGTCCTCTGCCAGGGCTCCCTTCCCTCCAGGGAGGGATACCCTCCCCCTCCCATCCCCGAGGTTTGTCGCGGGTCGGGGGGGGGGATATCGAGGGCGGTCGGGGGCGCCCAAGATGCTTCCACAAGGGCCTCTGGTGTTCCAAGATGGCCTGTAAATCGTCTCAAAGCAACAGAAAATGGCTCAATATTGTTACCGACATACCTCTAAGAGACCCGACAAGGGCCACAAGACGGTCCAAGTACTCTCGGAGCTCCATCGGGGCCCCCCCAGGAGCCACAAATCCTTCAAACACTCAGGAACCGTCAATGAGTTGTGCCCTCTCGCCTTTGGGTTTCCAATACGCTTTTGAAACCCAAGATGGGCCCAAGATGACCCAAGAGAGGCCCAACAGGGGGCCAAGCGACCCCCCGAACGGCTCCAAGAGCGCCCAAGATCGCCCCACGAGGGCCCCAAGAGGAGATCTTGAGGGCCCCCCGAGGGTGGAATCGGGGAGCGCTTTTCCTTTTGATCGATGGCCTCCAAAATGGCCCCAGGAGGCCACCCAGGGCTCCCAGAGGGCCCGAAGACGCTCAAAAAACTAAAGAGCAGCCCGAATTCCCCCAAAAGAACACCAAGAGGGCCCGAGAGACCCAAGAAGACCCGGCACCAAGGAGACCCTCAAATGTCTGCCAGAGTCCTCGTCCTCGTCCTCCTCGTGCTCTCTTCCTCCTCTCCTCCTCCTTGTCCTCATCCTCCTCGTCATCTTTCTCGTCTTCTTTCTTTGCCTCCTCCTGCTCCTGGTATCCGTCTTCGTCTTCCTCGTCCTTGCCCTTGTCGTCCTCCTCCGCATCCTCGTCCTCTCGTCGTCGTCCATATCATCCTCCTCCTCCCACTCCTCCTCCTCCTTCGCATCCTCAATTCACCATGGTTGCCCGCTTCGTTTCACTGCGTGTGTCTCCTCCTCCCGTTTCCCGTCAGGGGGATACGCGAAGCATGAATAATAATGTTTACACCCTTCATAGTTCTTTAAGGTTGAGAAGAAGATCTCCCGAACCGCCTAGCACAATCTGCACACCGCGGCCGACATTCCCAACGCGTGTCTCGGATCCCTGGGTGCCCCGCGTGGCGCATTCGAAGAAGGGCGGCTTCGGGCCGCGGCCGTCAAGCCCATAGTGCGCCGGTGTTCCCTGAATATCCCGCATCCCCCTTCTTGGGTGAGGATCGCTCGAACAGTCGAGCGTTGCCAGAAGCGCCCCTGGCCCAAGGTGCCCCCAGAACTTCCAGGGAGGCCCCCGCGGCCGCAAGCGCACCCCTCACGAGGCCCCCAGGATTTCCAGGTGGGCCCCCACGGCTCTAAACGTGAGCGACAAGCTGGGGGCCCCTTGGGCTAGGGGCACCTTCTCGAGCAACTTCTGAAGCAGGGCGGGCGAGCGAGCGAGAAGTGTGTCCAGGTGGATCACCGGGACGCCGCCGACGAGCCTGGCCGCAGCGGCGGCCGCAGGGCCGGCTCAAGCACCGAGCCCAGAACGAGGGAGCACGGATGCACCGCCCAGGGGCGCTCGAGAGGTTGCAGGGCCAGGGCGGTGGCGACTTGTGGGGAAGCCGAAAGGTACCGATACCGCTGGCCACGACGACGGCGACGACGGCCACGACGACCACGACGACCACGACGACGACGACCACGACGACCACGACGACTAAAACGACGCTCGGTTTTACGGGCTGCCCCACCCCGAGAAAGACGGGCTCCTCGTCCTGGGCCGGAGCCGGGGCAGGGCAGGAGGCGAGGACCCCCTGGGGGCCCGTCTCCTTCGCGCGGCCCCTCCCCTGGCACCTCGGCCCCAGCGGGAGCACGCCCCCCGCCTGCTGCTCTCACTTCTCCCCTCTTTCCCCCTTCCCTCCGTCTCACTTAATGATCCTCTCTCTCTCTATATATCTGTCTTTCTCTCTCTCTCTCTCTCTCTCCCTCCCTCCCTCCCTCCCTCGTTCTCTCTCTCTCTCTCTCTTTTATATGTTGTTGTATCTCTCTCTCTCTCTCTCCCTCCCAATATGTATGTTAATATAAAAATGTTAAACCCACTATTTCCCTGTAGGTATAATCCTCCCTGTTTTGTTTCGCTCTCTCTCTCTCTCGTCTATATATATAGGGATATATGTATACATTTGTATGCTTATACATGTGCGGTGTTACCTCTCCCTCTGTCTCTCTGGCTATGTCTCTCTCTCTTTCTCTCCCTGTCTCCTCTCCCTCTCTCTCTCTCTCTGTAGTTCTCCCTATTTCTAGATGTGTCCCTCTCTTTTTCCAGATCTCTCCATATATATATATATATATATCCCTCCCCCGACGACTACGACGACGTCGACGACGGCGGCGAAGACGGCTGCGTCGTCGGCCCAAGGGTCGGTTCGGGCCACCAGGGGGGGGGAGGCGCCAACTGCACGCCTAAACCGATCTGGACCAGGAGGAGGGCGGGCAGAGGAGGGCGGGCAGAGGAGAAGGGGGAGGAGGAGGAGGAGGAGGAGGAGGAGGAGGAGGAGGAGGAGGAGGAGGAGGAGGAGGAGGAGGACGAGGGCGCGGAGAAGGGCGGGCATAGGAGGAGGAAGAGGAGGAGGAGGAAGAGGAGGAGGAAGAACGACTGCTTTACTGATTACCAGCCGGCGACTCCCGGAGCGACCGCTCCAGGAGTCGCCGGGCGCTTGGTTCGATCACCCCCCCAGGGCCGCCTGGCCCTCGGGGCTGGGGGGGGCGCCAGGACGGCCGGCGTTCCTGCCGTCAGTGGGCCAGCGGGCCAGGAGGAGGACGGTGTTGACTGGGAGGAGGGGCGGGGTCGACATGGGGACGGGGGCTGGCTGCGCCAAGACGACCTCCCTGCCACCTGTGGGCCAGCGGGCCGAGGCAGGAGCACGGCGTGGCCTGCGAGGAGGGGCGGCGCCGACGGGGCGGGGGGGATCGGGGGGGGGCGCCGGCGGCGGAGGGCCCGAGCCTCCGACGGTGCATGCATGCGCCGCCCTCGGCCCCCCCTCCGCCCGCGGCTCTCCGGCGCCAGGGGCCCGCTGGGGGGGGGACGCGGGCGAGGAGGGCCGCCGTGAGAACGGACAGCCGGGCCGCCCCCCCCTGACCACCCAACGCGTCATAATAGAAGCGCACGCGTGGCAAATAAGGCGCAGCTTGGAATTGGGGTGATCACCCCAATTATTGGGGGCACGGCTCCAATAAAAGACGTCCACGGGCGAGGGCAGGCCTGTGCACGCTCGTGGCTCTCGGGTGCCGGAGGCGGACTGGGAAGGACTGTCGGGGAGGAGGGCTGCTGACGTCAGAAGGGACGGCAGGGATGTGCGGTTGAGGATGCCAAGGGGCCCATGGGCGCCCTTGCCAGGGCTCTGCGAGCGGGGCTGGCCCTCGAGACTGCTGGAGGACGGACCAGAAGAGGACCGAAGAGGAGAGGAACAGCCTCACTGTCAAGTTTGACTGTATCTTCACCCCTTATGACGACTCGCCCCAATCCCCCGCTCCTTCCTTTTCCACGAAGTATACATATGTGCATGTGTCGCCCTCCCCACTCAATATCCATCTCTCTCTCTCTCTCACAAGCTATCTCCTTCACAGTCTCCCCTCCTCGAATGTCCCCCGCGCCGCGTGCAAAGCCTGATAAAGAACACAAGCTGCTCGGACGGGACGTCCATGCGCACGTCTGTCTGGCAAGCACGGTGGGAGAAACGATGGCGATGCCTCCCGCGGTGCGAATGAAAGTGGTCCCGAGTCCTGTGGCATCAGAGGGTAGCCAGGAACGCTCGGGGAGGAGGAGGAAAAGATGGACGAGGAGAAGGAAAGAGAGGAAGGAGGATTAGAAGAAGGATTTAGAGGAGGAGGAGGAGGATGAGGAGGAGGAGTAGAAGAAGTATGAATGACAGCCTGGCGAAACAGCCAGACGATCTGAAAACACCCGAACCTCTGCGTCGACGCTCTGTCTGGAGACGGCTGCTGGGGCACCACCAGGCCGAGAGATGTCAAAACGACTGTATGTCCGATGCCAAAGCTGTCCCAGTCTACATCGAGAGCGCGATCAACTGGCTTTGAGACGTGAGGATACGCAGAACCAGCACGAGCTGCCCAGGGGCGCCAGGGTGACGAAGCAGCCCGCGTGCTCCCTCTGGACGAATCGTTGGGGATGGGAGGGGAGGAGGAGAAGGAGGAGGAGGAGGAGGAGGAGGAGGAGGAGGAGGAGGAGGACGAGGAGGAGGAGACGAGGACGAGGTGGAGGAGGAGAAGGAGGATGGGGAAGAGGAGGAGGAGGAGGAGGAGGAGGAGGAAGAGGACGGTGACGAGCAAGCCCGTGTGATCCCCCTGGGCGAAACGTCGGTGACAAAGGCAGCACACCACTGGTCGTTACTCCTATTATGTCGCTCCGGCTCCTGCCGCCATCCTTCCATCCGACCTCCGCTCCCCCTCCTCCCTCGTACACGCATCCCTTCTCGTTCCTCCTCCTCCTCCTCCTCCTCTAACTCCTACTCCTCCTTCTCCTCCTCCGCCTCCTCGTCCTCCTCCTCCACGACCTCCACGGCCCACGAGTCCGAGAAGGGAGCCCGCGGTGGCGAGTGGGTGCTAGCCCGACAAGGTGCAGCGGCAACGTCTTCCGAGGCCCACCGCGGCTTCTACCTGAACAAGACCGGTAAACAGCCGTTAGTCGGCTTCGCGCCCTACACCTTGCACAGGACACAGGGCACCATCGTAGTGATCTAGGCCTTCCCAAAGACCAAGTCTCCGCGACCAAGGGGCCAACCGAGACAACCTGGTCTCTGCAACCACCTGTCTAGATTTGCTCATTGATCCCTGGATCGTCATCGCGGACTGGAACTACGAGCCAGACTCGTGGAACGGCAAGCGATGGATGCAGCTAATGGGCGGCACGATCATTGCACCCAAAGATTGCAATGTCACGTGCCACACAAGCAAGGGCTCAGTCTACAACTACGCCATCTCCAGATTGGACCCGGCCCAGGACATCTACACAGAGGTGACCTACGAGGTCCCCTGGGAGACCCACTGCGGCATGCAGATCACGGTGGGCGACAGCGACGCGTGGCAGACAGCTACATCAAGGTCCCGAACGCCCTGCCGACCACCGACAGGCCGAAGCGCATGGCGATCACGACAAGCGAGAGATCAAGCAAGCAAGGAATCGAGGGCGCGAGCAAAGATCCTCAGCACCGACAGGGCCTGCTCCCGCCGCACCCACACAACGAATCCGATAACACCCACGCCGAGGACTCAGTGCCAGAAAGCTACTGAGCTGGTCGCCGCACTTCCCACCTTCGATGGTGGCCAATTGGACCCCCAGAACGGAAGAGGTCACATCATACACAGGCGGCGGAGGCTGCAAGCACTGGCTGTGGACGCGAGTTATGCCCAGTGGGCGGCGGCCACGCAGATCGCCATTGTCGAAGCCGACAGCGTAGCTGAACATGACAGACAGCACCACATGTGAGGGGCAGCGGTAGGGGCGGGGGTCTGGCATGTGTGGGGCGGACACATCGACCCAACATCGACGATCCATCGCCGACAGATCGGCGATGGGCCCCCGATGGTGTATCCGCACGCTCCCGAGCAGGGTGGGGCGATCGGGCCCTTCTCGGCGATCGATGGATGCTTGGGGGTCGATGCGCCCCCCCCTTTTCCCCCCATGCCCATCCCACCCTGCCGTTGCCCCTGAACATGGGGAGCGCCTTGGGGTGCAGGACTCGCAGAGGGCCCGCAGACACCACCTCGAGAACCAAGGAGGCGGCAGGGCGGCAGGAGAGCGGCGAGCCCCGGAACCTCTACGTTTACGACGGCTCGGCCAAGAGGTGCGCAGAGGCCCGATGGCGCCAACGGAGTGCAGACGCCGAGCCATGACAGATCCGCCACCCCGCCTCGGCACGGAGCGGGCGTGTTCAAAACGTGCTCCTGTGGTCACTCTGGGAATGTTGCTTGAACATTCTCTGAGGCCGACCACTTGGGCGCCCGAGTTATCCGGGGTAACTCGGGTCCGGGGTAACTCGGGTTTGGACTCCCGAAAAAGAAACCCGAGTTACCCCTGACCCGAGTTACCCCTGATGATTCGGGGCTCTGGACGCCCGAGTTATCCGGGGTAACTCGGGTCCGGGGTAACTCGGGTTGGATTCCCGAAAAACGAACCCGAGTTACCCCTGACCCGAGTTACCCCTGATGATTCGGGGCTCTGAAAACGTGCTCCTGTGGTCACTCTGGGAATGTTGTTTGAACATTCTCTAAGGCCGACCACCGCCCCCCCCCCCCCCGGTTCACGACCGGGGTTTCAAACATCGCCCCCCGTGCAGCTGCTCCCTGGCGCTCTGTTCGGCCTCCAGGCGGCCGAGATGGCCTCCAAGACGGCTTGCACAACAATCAGGACAACAACGAAACGGCTCCAGAGGTTTTCAATGAAGGGGCCCACAAACACACAAATAAATACACACAAATAAAAAAAACACCCTGTATTTTCCCATATCTTCTGTATATATGTCTTCCCCCCCACTTCCCATATTTTCCCATATTTTCCCGGGGATCGACGATTAATTGTGTATGTGTGTTTCTTCCCCTCCTGATTCAAGGCGGCCTCCAAACGGCCCAAGATGCCCCCAAGAGGGCCTCAAGACGGCCCAAGAGGCCCCCAAGACGGCCCAGGAGAGCTCCAACGGACCTTCCTGGAAAGCTCGAGGGGGCCAAAACCATTGATTCTGCATTGGCGCTTGACGGATCTTGAGGTTCTCGCCTGTTCGGGTTTCGGACCGCCCATGCTGGTCCAAGAGGCCTCCAAGATGGCTCCAAGACAGCACAAGGGACCCACCAACGTGACCGACGAGGAGCCAAAGATCGCCCAAGGTGCTCCGAAGGCGCCCAAACGGCCTTGAAGCGCTCCAAGAGAGCAACAAGATGGCACAGGGAGGCACCTTGACTGCCCTAGGCGGTCGGAAACCCAAACATGCCAGAACCTCACAATCCGTCAAACACCATGAGACAATCAGTGGTGTTGGCCTCCTCGAGTTCTCCCGCAGGGCCTCTTGGAGGCCTCTTGGGCCGTCTTGGGGGCCTCATGACTTGTATTGAGGGAGGCCTTTGTGGGAACATCAGGCCTCGAGGACGGCTGTCAAGGCAGCCAAGATGACGCCAAGATGGCCCAGGACGGCTCAAGAGGCTCCCAAAACAGTCTCAAGAGGCCAGATCACCAAGAGGGCTCCAATAGGCCATCCTGGAGAGCTCGAGGAGGCCAAAACCATTGATGTGCCTGTGACTGTTGAAGTATTAGTCGGTTCTCGCCTGAATCTTGCTTCCGACCGCCCAAAAAAATTCCAAGGCGCCTCCGAGAGGCCTCCAATATAGCTCGAAGGCACTCCAGGAGGGCCCAAAGTCGGGGCTCGCCGCAGGCAGCGGGACATCGACCAGATCACGAAGGGCGAGACCCAAGCCAACCCCTGCAGCTCCAAGACAATCCCCAAGAGGATCGAAGAGTGGAAGACCAACATGATGATAATCATAAGAGAAACTGCATAAACATAGGAAGGCACCAACTATACACCAACACCGATCCTGGCCAGGATAACCCTGGGCCCAGGATCGGTGTATACGCCCTCCTGCCTTGCGCAAGAAGGCATATACACCGATCCTCGGCCCAGGGTGATCCTGGGCCCGGATCGGTGTTGGTGTATAGTTGGTGCCCTCCGAAAACATGAACTGTCGGCGCTACGCGCGGATTTCTTGGATCTGCGCTGGACCCCCCCCCTCCCTGGCGCGCGGAGCGCGCCCGGAGGGGCCGCGCGGCGCCGCCGGGGGGGGGGGGCACAGCGCGGATCCAGGAAACCGGCGCGGAGCGCCGACACTCTGTTGATGTGCAGTTCTGTGCTTCCCTCGGAGGTCGGAGGGCGCTGGAGCTCTGCACGGAGGGTCGGCCTCCGCAGAGGAGGAGGAGGGGGAGGAGTCAGTGGTGCCATTCTACTGGCGAAGCTTTTGACGACAAAACGCAATTCAAAAAATTAAACGTTTAATCGCAAAATGCTCGGTATAGCGTTGGACCAATCGCGGCTGACTGAACGCGAAAACGCGAGCGCCCGCGCGATGCTCCTCGCTGCAGACTGAAGCCCCGATGGGCACCACGATCACAGCGTTTGGCGCGAAAGGGCGCGGACCGAATTGCCTGCCAATCGCGACGTTGCGATGAGGAACCGCTGCGCCAAAGACAGCGGCAGCGGTGCTACATCGAACAAACACCTTGGAGCAAGTATCATTGCGACAGCGACATCAAAGGCGCCATTACGTTCAATGACACATTGGAGGTCGCGCAACCACGCGCGAACCCCACGCGGCACTACAGCGCGCAACCGCATGATGAACGCAAACTGCACAAGCCAACGCGATGCGCGTGCCTGCGCGCGCTAACCCACAACCAGTGGCTCGCACGTGCGCGCGCGCACGTTCGAGGGCGATGGCATCGCCAGAAGTCGCGGCGCGATGGCAACTGGCTGTGCAAATTTGCAGGTCGCCAGGCGCACTTCTGAAAGTTCTTGGGGTCGCAAAACCATAATGAAAACCGCGCCGCGCATCCAAAGCGACGCGATCACGCGAGTAGGGCCGCCCGCGCACGGCAAGGCGCGAACGCAAACCCAAGCTGGAAAAAAAACAGCGAGGTATGGAATCGGATTGCAACGGGCGCTGGTTTTCAGGGCGCGCTAAAAACGCATCGCGCGTCGAAGCGCGACCGCCAACAGTCAGCTATGAGGCTGGGCACCCTCGCTGGGAACGGTCAGAACTCAAGAGCAGCGGCCAGGAATTGATGGGCGCCTCGAACGGCGGCGACAACAAAAAAAAAACATCCTCTCGTCGCCGCACGGCGCAAGAAGCGGCGCAGTCGACCGCGCACGTCCGCACCGCGCAGATTAGCGCAAGACGCGACGCACAACGAAGGGATTGAAAGCCCGCTCGCGCGCGCACGCGCGCACGCCGCAAAGGCGGGAGCGCGCCTCCGCGGGCCTGCGCGCGTTCCGAAGGGCCGACAGCGCGCGCCAGCGCAGCCTGCGCACTGGGCGTCGACCCACCGCGGAGACGACGTCGACGCAGAGGGTTCTGTGGAGCCAGAATACTTGAGCCAGAATGGTCGGATCCAAAATTGCAACAGAGGGGGGGGGGCGCCGGGGGCGGCGGGGGGGGGCAGGAGCGGAGGGTTTGGCGGGGCGGGGGCCGGAGGCGCAGCGGGGGGACGCAGAGTAGAGCGCGGCGAGGGGGGGAAGGGGGTCGGAGGGGAAGGAAAGGAAGGCCGCCACCATGCTTTCGCACGCAGAGGCGCGTGAAAACGCTTCGCGCTTCCATTTGGGATTATTTCCAACGTTCTCTAAGGCGTATGACGTACTTGCAGTTCGACAGGATATGCAATCGCACCCCGTTTGGCGCGCGCAATGCGTCTGGTTAGTGTCATCGAGGCCACGGCCGTGCATAAGTGACACAACAGCCGCCCCGTCTCAACAACCATCTGTTTGATCGTTTCAACCCCCGCGCGTTCCAATCCAATGTTGGCCCTACGCTGCCCGACAAGTTCCAAAGCGGGCCCCGAGACGGCCGCGCGTGGCCCCGAGGCGGCGCAGGAAGACATCGCGACGGCCCCTTGGGGATCCCAGAAGGCGCGCCGCGACCAGCTAATCCTTTGATTCCGCACCGACAAGACCCACGAAGGACGCACGAGGCGGCGCAAACGCGCGCAAGGATATCCGAGGGCCCCCACCACAGCACCGAAAGACAAATACTATTGATCTATCCTTGATTATATTCAAGATGTGGAGGTCCGCACCTTTCGGGCTCCCTGGCGCCCCAGGGCGGCCTTCGAGGTCCCCAAAGACCACTCCGAGACGGCCAACGACCCCTCAGAAGACCGCCCGATTGTCGGAGAGGGCCCCGAGACGGCCCATAAATCATCATAGATTATCAAACGACGCCCACAGGCGGTCTCGAAAGGAGTCCGCGAATAGGAAAAGCACTCAACCCGCGGCCGCCCAGGCGGCCCAAGAGCTCCGCAAGGGCGGCCCCCGCGCTGGTCCACAGAAGCCGACGCCATGCATGTTTCATCGTTTGTGTCCACGTTTGAAAAATCTGTCGCGTTTGTTTTCCGCATTTTCGGATGGGCCGCGAGATTGCTCCGAGCGCCCCAAAAAACTTCCAACGAGGTCCTCAACGGGGCCCATATGACGGCCCCGAACGGCCTCAAAATGACGGAAAACGAACGCAGGGCCACGCGAGGACGCGCCACGATGCCCCCCTTTATCAAGCACAACACCTGGGACAATGCGGGGCCAGTGTGCAAATTAGCATGTGCACCAATGCACCCAATGACATTTCATCAAACCTCAACTGTCCGAAACCATGCGCCTACCACATGTCAGCAACAAAAAAAAACTGATGTGAAAACGCAACTGTCCAAAACGAGTTTCCTGGACAATTGAATCGCGGTTCTGATGTCTCGAATGTCATGCCGCAGGTTGCCTTCATCATCCGCCACAACACTGCGGAACCTCAACTGTTCCTAACAATTGTTTCCCTGGGCTCCTTACCACCAGGCTAACCCAACAACGCGGATAAGAAACGCCCAGCCACCAAACCAAACAAAAAAAAAAAACAATGTAGCCTGGCGAAAAACCCAACCATATACAACTGGGGGCTCCATGTGGGGCCGCGGACCGTGTGAGGGGTGCGTCCATGTGACGTGGCGCCGCCATGTGGACGATGCTACTGGGGCCTTCGGCGGACCCCCCTGTGGGTCCACGAACCGCGCGCTGGGTTTGTAGCCGCACGATTTGTGAAGACCGCATGCGGGGCGGCGCACGATTTGTGAAGACCGTCTGCGGTGTTCTTGGCCAGAGGATTTGTTAACACCGTCTGCGGGGTTTTTGGCGGCACGATTTGTTAACACCCTGGGCGCGAAACGATGTGCGAACACCTGGGCGCCGCACGATGTGGTAACAACCTGGGCGCCGCGCAGTCCCACCAGCCCTCTGGGCGTAGGTGGTTTGGGGAGTTTCCTCTTCCAACCCCCTTTCTTCCCCTTGGGGGAGGGGTTTACCCCTCCCCCTACCCCCTCCACTGGACCTGGACGGGAGGTTTCGCTGGTAGTTGGAGCGTCCAAGATGGCCCAAGATGGCTCCAAGAGCGCCTCGGGGAGCCCAATATGAGCTCCAAGATTGCTCAAGAAGCTAGCCTCAGATGCCTCAAGACGGCTCCGAAGATGCTCCAGTAGGCCCGAAAACCGCCCCAGGACGGCTCCGAGAGGCCAGCTAGGTCCCCCAGGAGGCCTCCAAGAGGCCCAAATCCTTCAAAAACCGAAGGAACATCAATGCGTGTTGCTTTCTCACCCTTTCGCTTCCGATGGCCTTCCGAGGCCTCAAGATGGCTCCAAGAGGGCCCAAGATAGCCCCAAGAGGGGCCCAAGATGGCCTCAAGACGGCCCCAAGAGCGCCCAAGAGCGCTCCAAGAGCGCATCGAGATGAGCCCAAGAGGCGATTTTAGAGGATCTAGAGGGGCAGGCCTAATTAACCCCACTCTCTTCTTTGATCGATCGCCTCCAAGATGGCCCTAAGAAGCGCCAAGGAGGCCCCAAAAGGCGCCAAGATGGCCCCAAGATGGCCCCAAGATGGCCCCAACATGGCCCCAAGAGGTCCCCGAGAGGCTCCCCGGGGCACCCAAGACGCCCCAAGAGGCCTCCGGGACCGCCGAGACGCTCCCAAGACGCCCTAAGAGGCCTTCAGGACGCCCCCAAGAGACCCCCGAAGAGACTCCGAGAGGCATCCAAGAGGCCTCTGGCCATTCTGCTCGCCCTTCTCCTCGTCCTCCTTTTCATTCTCGTCCTGCTCCTGCTCCTCCTCCTCCTCCTCCTCATCCGCCTATTGCTCTTCCTCCCTCTACCCTCCTCCCGCTCCCCCTTTTCCTCCTTGAGTTCCTCCTCCTCATCGTCCTCCGATTCATCCTCCATCCTCGCCGTCTTGGGTAAGACGGGTTCCCCAGCCTTTTGTTATTCTGTATGCCCCCCACTTCCCTGATCACCCCCATTCGCCTGGGCATCGTTACTGCATGGGCTGTTGGGGATACACGCGAAGCGTCAAGAATTTGCTGGTCTGGAACAGACTGGGCGCTACACGATTTGTGAACACCGTCAGCGGAGCTGTTGGCCGCACGATTTGTTAACATTGTTTCCGGCGGAGGCGGGGTGGCAATGCCACCTCCGCGCGTCGCAACGCCACTTCCGCGTGTGAAGTGCACGCCCAACTGGAGCGGCGCCGCCATGTGGACCTTGCCACTGGAGTCTTCGGTGGAACTCCCTGCGGGGCCACGAACCGTGATGATGCGTGCGCTTAAACAAGGCGGCGCCGCCATGTGGGCCCTGCCGCTGGGCCCCCCCTCGAACTCCATGTGACGCCACGGACCGTGTCAAGTCTGCGCCCACATGGCGCGGCGCCGCCATGTGGACCGTGCCGCCGAAATCTGCGGTGGAGCTCCCTATGGGAACGACGCCCCCCCAGAAGGGCTGGACCAAGCAAGAAGAAGGCGGGGGTGCCCGCCACCGTGTCCCCTCGCCCTCTTCCTCCTCCTCATATTATTCCTCCTCCTCCTCCTGCAAATTTCCCCCCCCCTCCTCTCCCTCCCCCACCGCGCCGCCATGTCCCCCCACCCCCCCCTCGCCGCATAATGCTACTGCGAACCCGCTAGGACCGCGAATCGCCCGGCGAACGCGGCACGACCTCGTGGACGCACCAGACCGCCCCGACAAACAGCCCAACCAAACTGACCGACAAAATGCCCACCCGGACCGTCGAACAAAATTTCCGGGGGGTGCATCCTAACTGTGAATTTACACTGAATCCGCTCGGCAGCGACAGCCAGGAACGAATTTGTCGCGACACTTTCCTGGGTCGGTCCGATTTTTTTGTCGCGCCGCCTCTTTTTTTTTGTCGGCCCATTTTGTCGGGCCGATTTTTTTTGTCGTGTGTGTTTTTTGTCGGGGAGGTTTGGTTTTTTGTCGGCCGATTCTGTCGGGGCAATCGTTTTCTTTTGTCGGCTGGGCGCCGCCCGCAATGCATAGATGCAGGGAGGCAGACGGGTCATGTGGCAGCAAGGGCGCACGCGCAAAACGCAGAAGGATAACAAGAAGGAGCGCGAACCAGGGCAAGGCAAGAACAACGCGGACGGGGCGAGGGGGGCGGCAAGAGCAGATGATGACGAACGGGAAAAGACATTTGCTCGTGGAGTACGTGTCCCGACGGACCACTCACAGGGGGCGCCGAAGTGATCGCGGCACCTTTGGCCTCCAATCTGTAACCTCGATGCCAGCAGCACAGGCGTACGCAGGATGCTCTGTGGGCACAGTGCTCATGAAGTCCGCCCCGCGCGCGACGCAGGAAACAGGCGACGCAACTCAACTCCCTTGCGCCTGAAATCGGGCGGCCGCGCACGTCAAGAAACTCAAGGAGCCCCCGCGGTCGCCCCAAGGGGCCCCGCAAAGGCCTGTCAGGACCAGGACAAAAATAGGCCTGGCGAAATAACCAACCACATGCTGCTGCGGGTACCATATGGGGCCACGATTGCGCGGGGAGCGCGCCAAGATGAGGCGGCGCCGCCATGTCGACCACGCCAATGGGGCTTCCAGTGGTACTCCACGCGGGGCCACGAACCGAGTGAAGGGTGCGCCCCAATGGGGCGCAGCCGCCATGTAGACCCTGCCACTGGGGCCTTCGAGTGAGCCCCATGCGGGGCCACGAGCCGTGCGAGGGGTGCGCCCGCATGGGCGGTACCGCCATAGGGCCATGCCACTGGGGCCTTCGGTGGACCTCCATTTGAGACAACGAAACGTGTGAGGGGTACGCCCAAATGAGGCGGCGCAGCCACGTGGACCTTGATCCAGCATGGATCCTGGCACGTCGGCGGGCCTGGCGAAAGCATAAATGTATCCAAGAATTTAGGGTCTTGTCCGAGCCCATCGATATCCTCCTGCGTGAATGCATAATCTTCATCGCCACCCAGACTTATTCATGGTGAGACTCACGCACGCCCCGTTCGTGGCCGTTTTGCGGGGGTGCCTCAAGCGGTTTGCCTGTCTTCTGTCCCAACATCCTTGGCTACCAGAGCAGACTGTGAGGATGTCTCAGGCGGGACGCTGGTTTCAGCCCCCCCTGACGGAAACCACCACGTGTTATTTCACTGTCCCATTCGCGGCCGTTTTGTGGAGATGTCTCAAGCGGTTTGCCTGTTTCCTGTCCCAACATCCTTCGCTGTCGGAGCAGATTTGGAGGATGTCTCAAGCGAGGCGCTCATTCTCACCCCCCATAGGGGGAACCGCCAGGGCTTATCTCACGGTCCCGTTCGGGGCCGTGTTGTTGGGATGTCTCAAGCGGTGTCCCTGTTATCTGTTCCAACAGCCTTCGCTTTCGGAACAGATTTGGAGGATGTCTCGAGCGTGGAATGGGAAGTGCGCGCGAATGAGGGGGGGAAGGGGCAATGCGGCGAGGAGGAGGAGGATGAGGCGGAAGGCGTGGATGACACGGGGAAAGGGAGGGGAGGGATAACGAGGGCGGTTGAGGGGGGCGAGGGAGTGGGAGAACACCAGGACGACGAAGGCGAAGGAGGATGAGAAGGAGGAGGAGGATAACAGGAGAAAAGGGGGGTAACGTGAGGAGGCAGGGGATTAATATGATGGCGAAGTGGGGTGACGGGGGGTAGAAGATAACAAAGAGGAGGGGTCATGCCGCATTCAATTTCCTCTGGCCCTTTCCGGCCGTTTTGCTGCGATTTGGGCGGTTCTTCGGGTGGTGCCGAGCGCTCTAATACCCAGAAGGGCGAGAGCGTGACGTTCCTTTTCATTTTTTTGTGTCTGATCAGTTTGATGGCGCCCGAAAAGCATCCTCGCTGACAGCGCGCGGTATTTTTTGGGAGCTCTTGGATTGTCCTCGGGTTGGTGTGAATCATTTTGGGCCGCATGGGCCGTCGCATCGTGATTGTCTCTATGAAAAATGATCACCTTCAGCGGTGTCGGCCGTCGTTGGGGGCAGTGTGCGCCGCCATGGCAGTTCGCATCAATGCAGAGGACGTTTGAATGACATAGGGCCGATGGGGGGGGGGGGACGGCATATTTGGGAGCAGTTGCGACGATTGGTATGGCCGGGCCGCCCTCATTCTAAATATGCGACGTGCTCGTTTTCTTTGTTTCTTCCAGGGCGTGCTGTCAGCAGGGGGAACGCCGCGCGCCTGGATGCCCCGATGGGAGCTCACGGATTGGATTTTACAGTGCGACGGTGGCCCCAGTCCGTTATCACCGCGTGATGTTCGCCCCGCGCGGATGGCGTTGCATGTCAGACGGGTAATCCCCATCGAGGGTTTGGTGCAGTTTGCATGTTCGCCATATCCTAAGATGGTTTTTTGTTGTTACGTGGACGCCTCCTACTCCTTCTCACTCTTCTCCTGCCCTCTCCTCCTCATGCCCCGACTTACTCATATACAGACTGACTCACACTCAGACTAACTCAGACACATATTCACACACAAATACCTACTCATACTCATACCTACTCATACTCAGACCTGCTCCGACTCAGACTTACTCATGCTGAGACTCACGCGCGCCCCGTTCGCGGTCGTTTCGTGGGGATGCCTCAAGCGGTTTGCTTGTTTTCTGTCCCAGCATATTTCGCTATCGGAGCTGATTTAGAGGATGTCTCGAGCGAGGCGCTAATTTTCACCCCCCTTAGGGGAGCAGCCAATGGTTATCTCACGGTCCCCTTCGCGGCCGTTCTGTGGGGATGTCTCCAGCGGCTCGCCTGTTTTCCGTTTCAACATCCTTCGCTTTCGGAGCAGATTTGGAGGATGTCTAGAGCGAGGCGCTCATTTTCACGTCCCTAAGGAGCCGCCGAGGGGTTATCTCGCGGTCCCGTTCGCGGCCGTTTTGTGGGGATGTCTCAAGCGGGTTTGCCTGTTAGCTGTGCCAACATCATTCGCTTCCGGAGCAGATTTGGAGGATGTCTCGAGCGAGGCGCTCATTGTCACCCCCCTAAGGGGATTCAAATATTCACTGCGTGGGGCTCCCCATATGCGCATTTATTCCCATGGACCTGTCCGCCGTGAGAATCTAGGCGCAAAAACTTTCGAGTATAAACGGGTTTCAGTTGTGACGGTCTGGTCATGAATCTAACTGAGAATCAATTGGAGTGTGAATGAGCCTCAGTAGTACGAGCGCGTCTCTGCGCATGTCCCTGGGTCCTCCTGGGGCCTCCTGGGGCCTCCTGGGGACCTACTGGGGCTTCTTGGGGCCTCCAGGAGCCTCTTTGGGCCCCCTGGGGCCTCCTGGGACCTCCTAGGGAGGATTCGTGCCCGAGGAGAGGCCCAATCTATAGCAACAGTCGCACATAAAACATTGCGACTTGGAGCCGCAGAAAAAAAAAGGGACAATCTATAGGAACACGCGCACAACACCAAGGAGTCGTGCCCTAGGAGAGGCCCTATAGGAACATAAGTACACAGGATATGGACAATCTATAGAAACATACGTATAACATCAAGGATTCGTGCCCCAGGTGAGGCCCAATATATGAGAGCATACGTAAAACACATGGGATTGGAACCACCCCTGTTGCCTTCTGAGGCCTCCTGCTCCTGGGGCCTCTCGGGGCCTCCTGTTGCCCTCCGGAGACCTCCTGGCGCTTCCTCTGGCCTCCTGGGGCCTCCTGTGGCTTCCTGAAGCCTCCAGGAGCTTCCTGGGGCCTCCTAGAGCCTCTTGGGGCATCCTGTGGCCTCTTGGGTCTTTCTGTGGCATCCTGATTCATCCTGGGACCTCATGTGGTCTCCACGGGCCTCCTGGAACCTGTTGGAGCCTCCTGTGGCATCCCCAGGAAAACCAGCGCCCACGAGTCTGGCCACCGATCGAGACATCCTCAAAATCTGGCCCACCTGGGGGGGTGAAGTGGAGCGCCTCGCTCGAGACATCCTCCAAATCTACTCCGAGAGCGAAGGATGCTGGGACAGAAAACAAGCACACCGCTTGAGACATCCCCACAAAACGGCTGCGAACGGGACCGTGAGAGAACCATTGGCGGCTCCCCTTAAGGTGGTGAATATGAGCGCCCCCCGCCAGTCCTCCTGCCAAGGGAACCTGGCTGTGGTTTTCGGCGACGCACCAGCGCCCTTGGCTAACAGCGTTGCAACGCACGCGCTGCATTACGCGGAAGTAGTAAGATGATATGTTTCTGACCTGATGCGTGGGCGCGCACGGCGCGGGCCTACATGGCGCGTCGAAGGCGCCTGACACACGCCCGCGATACTATTCACGACCGAAATCGGAAAATTAGCTCCGGCGGCGCACATGCGGTGGGACACGCGTGCGTTCGGCATCACCCGCGCGAGGTGGCTAACAATTTCGCGGCGTTGCGCTAAAAATGCCATTGTGCCCAACATCGTTTCGAAGCGCGCTGCGGTGCGCCGCGCAAGCGCGCGTGGACTGCGGCCTGCGTGCGGCCCGCGCACTAGTACGAGCGATTGAATCTGAAAGGGCCAGGCGCGGCACGTGCGCCATGAAAACGCGGCACACGGCAGAAGCAGTTACGAGAAGGAAACTCGCGCGATTCGCGTGCCTCCGTCGACCGAAATCGCTAAATCAGGGCAAGCGATCGGCGACGACCGCGTTTGACGCCACCAATAAATACATGAAAAAATGCAAAAACAAATTTGTCGAGGCCCTCGTTTTGTTTCCTGAGGAGGAGTGGGCTGAGGAGGACAAGGAGGAGGAGGAGGAGGAGGGGACGAGGAGGGAGGAGGAGGAGGAGGGAGAGGAGGATGGGAGAGATGACAGAGGAGGAGGAGGGGAGGATGAGGGAGGAAGGAGAGGAGAGATGACAGAGGAGGAGGAAGTAGGAGGAGAGGAGGAGATGAGGAGGACGGAGAGAGGAGGTAGATGACGAAGGAGGGAGGAGGAGAGGAGGGAGGAGGATGAGAGGACGAGGAGGAGGGAGGATGTGAGTGAGGAGGAAAGATGACCGAGGAGTATTTCGCGCCAGGCGCACATGATGGAGTCGGATTCGGACGACCGATGTAGGAGGATGAGGCGGAGTACGGATGGGAGTATTATTCGTATTAGGGGGGGGGACTGACGGAGGAGGAGTGCTTGGGACGAGGCATGCGGCGTATGGAGATGTTCTGTAGTCTGTAGGAGGGGAGGCGGCGGAGTAGTAGGTATGAAGGATGACTCGGAGGAGGCGGAGGATTTATGCGTGCTGCTTCGTGTGCGTCGGCGGCGGATTTGCTGCGGATGGCTCTTCGGTTAGGAGTCAGTAGGCGGGACTGTCTGACTGGAGGTGTGTATTTCGGACGGCGTCGTCTTCTTTCCGCAACTGCGGGCTTGTTGGCGTCCGTCCTCCTAGCCGATAGGGATCTTGATGATCTTTTCTCCACCTCTGCGCCACCGCAGAGGCGTGGGCTCACGAGGCCGTGGGCGGGGCGGCGGCGCGTTCCCAAAGCAGCACATGCTCGGCACATCCTCGGTGCGTGGGCCACGGAGCCTTGGAGGAGGCATCCCGTGAGCTGCACAGTCAGCCCGTAGCGTAAGAATTCGCGGTACGGACGCAGGGGGCTTGGAGACCCATGTTGACGTTGATCGAACGAGGTCGGCCAGCCCAAAGCGCCAAGGATGGGAAATCCGCGATGCGACTTCCTGTTGCTGTTGGTGGTTGGTCTTGTGGAAGCTGTTGCTGCTGCTGTTGATTGTGTTGCTTGTTGTTGTTATGTGGCGTCGCCCCCCCTGCGACCTGGACCGCGACCCACCAGCGACCCACCCAACGACCCGCCCGCGACCCACCCGCGACCCAGCCGCGACCCGCTCCGCGACCCACCCGCGACTCCCCCCCCCGCCCCCCGCGACCCGCCCGCGAGCCGCCCACGACCCACCCGCGACCCACCCGCAACACACGCGGCGACCCACCCCGCGACCCACCCGCGACCCGGCCCGCGACCCCCCCCCCGCGACCCCCCCGCGACCCCCCCGCGACCCACCCACATTGCTCTAACGAAAAATCGGCACCTGCGGCGGGCTCGTTGTACGTTTTGGAGGAGAAAAAAAGGCGCCTGCGGCGGGCTTTTCCAGAACCTCGCAGACTGCAGAGGTCCCCGCCGCCCCCTCACTCTTATCCGCAACTGCGGGCTGCTTCAAAAAGTTCGCGAAGGAACCGCAGCCCCCAAACTTGGAGGACAAGTAGAGCAACACCACGAAGGACAACCTCCTCACCACGATGCACATCGTTGCCGGCAAGTGGCGGGGATCGCCCCCAGCTACACCAGCGATGGGTTCTACAAAGCCTCCGTAGAGGTGCACAACACGGCCCTCCAGGACCCGCTGCTGGCTACCGAGGAGGCCCAGATCAAGGCAGTGGCGGGAACTGCCAACCCCAAGACGGACAGAGGGGGTAGACAACAGAGGGCCGACATGCGTACAACGACTACCGACCGACGGCAACGCAGAGCTCGCCAAGCTCTACCACGACATCGAGACCTGTGGACTATGGCCGCAGCAACCCACGGCGCCGAAGATCAGCACGATCCGTGGTCGAGGGACTCAGGCGAGTCCCACCAGCCCTTTGGGCGTGAGTGGTTTAGAGAGCCCGCTCTGTTATCAACCCCCCTTCTTCCCCTTCGGGGAGGGGTTTACCCCTCCCCCTACCCCTACCCCCTCCCCCTGGGCCTGGAGAGGGCGCCTCGCGGGTGGTGAGAGGGGTCGTTTTCGGGCTAAAAAACGACACCCCTCACGAGGATTCTGGCCCCGACGGGGGGAGGGAGAAAAAATGCTCTCCTCTTCTTTGAAGCCAGAATCATTGATTTTACTACGGTTTTGGCCCCATTTTGGCCTTCTGAGGGGGCAGCGCTAATTAAAGCTCCCCTCTTCTTTCAAGCCAAAATCATTGATTTTACAGAAAGGTTTTGGCCCCGTGTTGCCCTTCTGAGGGGGCAGCGCTAATTAAAGCTCCCCTCTTCTTTGATCGATTTCCTCCAAGATGGACCCAAGAAGCGCCCAGGAGGCACCAAGAGGCCCCAAGATGGCCCCAAGAGGCCCCCTGGGGCCGCCAAGAGACCTCCAAGAGGCCCCCAAGATGCCCCCAAGAGGCCCCCCAGAGGCCCCAAGAGGCTCCCCCGAGGCACCCAAGACGCTCCTGGAAGCCCCTGGGGCCGCCAAGAGGCCCCCAAGACGCCCCAAACGGCCTCCAAGGGGCTCCCAAGAGGCCCGAAGAGGCTCCCCCAAGGCACCCAAGACGCTCCTAGAAGCCCCTGGGGCCGCCAAGAGGCCCCCAAGACGCCCCAAAAGGGGACGAGGTGCCCGAACGCCTCACGCCACGAGGAGCCCGAACGACTCACACCAGGACGAGGGGCCCGAACGACTCACACCACGAAGAGCCCGAACGACTCACACCAGAAGGAGGGGCCCGAACGACTCACACCAGGACGAGGCGCCCGAACGACTCACACCACGAGGAGCCCGAACGACTCACATCACGACGAGGGCCCCGAACGACTCACACCACGAGGAGCCCGAACGAGTCACACCAGGAGGAGGGGCCCGAACGACTCACACCAGGACGAGGGGCCCGAACAACTCACACCACGAGAAGCCCGAACGACTCACACCAGGACGAAGAGCCCGAACGACTCACACCACGAAGAGCCCGAACGACTCACACCAGGAAGAAGGGCCCGAACGACTCACACCAGGACGAGAAACCCCAAACGACTCAAACCACGAGGAGCGCTTTCTCTCCCTCCTCCTCCGCCTCGTCCTTCTCCCGCTCCCACCACAAGGAGGATGTACAAGGAGGCGGGAGGAAGGAGGAACAGGGGAGATATGCGGGGGCCGGCGGAAACACGCCTGAAAAACACGACTGTCGGCATGCTTCGCAAGAGTTGCTGCTGTGAGATTGGCTGGTGGGGATACGCGAAGCGTAAAGAATTCTGGGACGCCGCCGTCGAGGGCTCCAGCGCGCTCAGGACTGCGCTGCTCCGAGCGCTACTCGGCGAGACCTGCGCCGAGCTCGGCATTGCGTGCGCGACGCTGCTGATGGACGCCGAGAGGTTCGACGACGGCGTCAACATCGAGAAGCTCCTCACAACCGCCCTCGAGCAGGGCTTCCCAGGGGTGGTGGTCGCGTTCGGGGCCGAGCTCTTCCTCGGCCCGAGGTGCCTCCGCATGCATGGCCAGGTCAGCAACATCCGCAAGCCCACCCGCTCCATCGTCACTGGGGGCGCGCACGGGAGCAAGCTCGCCACGGTACACATTTGGCACATCCGCCCCAAGGGCCACAAATAGAACAGCTACGCGGGCTGGTGGACCCGCGCGGATGACGCGGCTGCGAGGTGCGAGGGACTCGAGACCACGGTCGTCAGCGAGATCACGGGAATCGCCACCGACCTATCCGACGGCAAGCACAAGGCGGAGATGCGCGCCTCGCCGAAGACCAACATCGTCGCCTCCAGCACAGGGATCGCCCTCATCATGCACGTCGCTCTCAAGAAGAAGAGCTACAAAGTGGAGTCGACCCGGGCATCGACTACGCCACCACCAAGAGCAGGGTCGTGGGCAAAGCGGAGCAGAGGGCCAGGAAGGCCAAGACGCAGACAGGACGCATCATCGGCAAGATCCGTACGCACGCCTCCCTCGTCAAGATCGCGCAGCACAAGTACGGGCACAGACCATGGTGCCTTGTCATCATCGATCGCGTAGCTCCGCAGGCAAGCTGCAAAAGCGATAGGCGGCATGGCATCAGGCAGATGCCTCACCACGGCGCTGGCGGTAATAGTGGGCGAGATGGACCCCGCCGTCGAGATGCGTAGGCATATTGTCATGGAGTGGCCCAGGTACGGGTTCGACAACCTGCAGCACCACCTTGGGATCACCCAAGCCTGGCGGGGGATAACACGAGGACCATCGACCCGGGGAAAGTAATGTGGTCAAAGGCGCCTTGACCCATCAGCGCTGTTCTGGCGGTCCTTCCCGACGTTGGGTGGAACTCCCCGCTGCCGTGCGACTGGACGAGGCAAGCCATGCAGGGCGAGACCCAGGAGCAGACATGGATCTCCCCGCACCATGGCATGGAGATTGGAAAACGATGTTGAGGCAGGTGGATCCTTCGGAGATCGTCCAAGAGTTTGCTCTGACCAGCCAGTGCAGCATGTGAAGGACGCGGCCAAGCATTCATACGGAGAAGGACTCGACGGAGGAGGCCCAGACGTCAACATCAGCAGCCACGAAATGAGGAAGGTCGTGCGTCGAGGGCAGCACGACCTCCTGGGCCCTCAGCCTGGACGCGGTCGAGGACGGGGCTCGCTGACGCGGGCTACGAAATCGGCACGATTTGCCCAAACGGCGGAACGGCGAGGGAGACACTCGTGCACCGCGCCTGGCTCTGGGCCGTGCAGTGGGGACCACGAGGACTACCTTTAGGTCGGGCGTGTCCCCCTACAGGGGGATTTTCGACGAAAAATAAAAAATACCCCCAAAATACCCCAAGGTCGACAAAAATTAAAACAATAGTCCCCAGACAAACTTGGGACTATTGTTTGAGTTTTTGTTGGGGTACTTTGCATTTATCGTCGAAAATCACCCTGTAGGGGGACACGCCCGACTTCAGACTGCCTCGACTCTTACTCCCTCGTGCCGTTTGCGCTGGCCGGCGCGGAGTCCCAGCCCCCGCCTGCTGGCTCCGAGGCGTCGCCTCGACTCGCCTCGACGGCCGACACGTGCCCTGTCGTTTCGAGTGTGTGAGGGGGACGGTGGGCAAGGAGGAGGAGGAGGAGGAGGAGGAAGAGGAGGAGGAGGAGGAGGAGGAGGAGGAGGAGGAGGAGGAGGAGGAGGAGGAGGAGGAGGAGGAGGAGGAAGAGAGGAGGAGGAGGAGGATTCCAATTCCCCCCCTGGCCTGCTGACCCCGTTTGGGGACGGCTCTCCTCGCCGTCAGGCGCCACCTCGGCAGGCGGGAGCCTCGGGGCGGAGCTCCGACGTGTCTGAGAGGCCCCTCCGGACTGCTCCACGCGCGGAGCCAGTGGCCGTCGCTCCAGCACTTGAGCCCTCGGGAGGCAGCACGCTTGTCGTGACCGACCACCTCCCGCTCTACGACGGGGGGAGGGCGGGCCCGTGGCTCCTGCCCCAGCCAAGGGACCTCGAGAAGGCAGCAGCCCGGCGCAGCGTTCGATCCGAGGTCTCGTGGCTACCCTCACGCGGCGAGGATGCAGCAGGCGTTGGCGGAGACCCACGCAGGCTTGTCCTCACTATTGGCAGCGCCCGTGCAGGACGCTTGGGCTGGCGCAGCCGCCCACAATGATTGGGGGCAGGCTCTTGTCGCAACCGCTCCCACTACCGACCCACACGATGCTCAGAGTGGGGGGCCCCAAAATATACACCACCACCACCTCCCTCCCCCCTTCCCTCTCGCTGGAAAGAGGAGAGAGGAGGATTCGACGTGGTGGTGGTGTATATTCTTTGGGCCCCCACAGAGTGCCTTCATCCGGCGCAGAGCTCATAGGGCATTGGCCGACTCCTCCGCTCGCTGCGGACCCGCGGGTCTGCGAGAGGCAGCCCTCCGCCGAGCCTGAACGGCCCGGCAGCCTCGAGCGGGCTCCCAGGACCGGCCAACACGGGTAGCTGCGAGCTGCGTGGTAGCGAATATGGATGCACCAGGTGCGAGCAGGTAGGGGAGACCAAGCTACCATACTCACCACTGTCCTTACCCCGCACGCCCTCCAGGATCGCACACCAGCCTCCGGCGAGGCGATTGTACCAGCTTCAGGCGATTGCACTGTCTGTGACAAGACGGCCACGCAGGACCCGCGCCATCTCATCACCACATGTGCGGGGATCACACGCAAGGGCAAGGAGAACCTTGCCAAGATCGACCGAAGGAAATTCCCAAGAACGACGGGGCTCACCGCCTTCGTCCGTGACGCGTCTGCTGCTGACGTGGCCGCGCTCCCTGTTTCGGAGCGGATGGCCAGGGCGGGGCGGGAGGGTCGGGCGAGCTCTCACCAGCCGACGAGTTCCTGGCCATTCCGGCCGAGAGCGCCCCACAGGAGGCGGCGCAGTCCATGCGGCTCTTGGAGGACGCAGCTGGTAGCCCAGCACCTGAAGCGTTTGCGAACGCCGTCCACCGGAGCCAGCAGCAACAGCTGGCGCAGGAAGCGGTCTGCCTGGCCGTCGCTGCGGCCTCTCTGGGCCGGCCGGTGGACGCGGTCGAGCGACCTCCTGCGTCCGCGGGAGCGGGGGGGGCACAGCAGCCCAGATGACATTGACTAGTCACCAGCTCCCTGCAATTCACCTACCTTGGCGGGGGTTGCTGAGGTCCGCGCGCAGGCCCTGACCCACGCGCACTGAAGCGCCCCCTTACACTTCCTGATGCCTTCCTGGCCCACCGTCCTTCCTCCCTCCTCCCTCCTCCCTCCATCCACCCGTCCCTCCTCTCCTCCCAGTGCCTCCCTCCCTCTCGTCCCTCGTGCCTCTCTCTCCCATCTCCCCCAGCCCACCTCCGCAATCCTCTGCAGTCGCCGCCTCGCACCCTCCACCATCCTCCCGCCCTCCCCTCTTCCTCCTCTTGTCTCCCCGGCCTCCTCCTCCTCCTCCTCCCGCTCCCCCTGCGCCCCCCCCCCCTTCCCCTCTGGCTCTCTCCCTCTCCCTCTCTGCCGCCCCCATCCTTCCCAATTCCTCTCCCCTTCCCTTCCCTTTCCCCCCCTGCTTTCTACAATCGAGCAAAATGAAAACTGAGAGACGAAGCCAAGACAAAAACTAAATCAGGTGGGGATACATCGAGAAAAACTGAGACACGGCGGTTCTGGAAAATGTCTCAGGCGCCACTGCCTTCTCATCGCGTTCCGGAACGCTTTGAGAGCGTTCTGGAACGTTGGGAAACGGCTTTATCCTTGTGCTAGCCCCGTCCGAAATACTACTCTCCCTCCTCCCCGGAAATTGTCCGAGAGCTCTCCCGCCCGCTCCGCGTGCGGTGGTTTTGCCTGCAGGATTCCAACCAAGTGTGTTGCCGATCCAAGCATTGCAGGTGTTTCACAATGGCGTTCCTGCTGCAGCGCGGGCCTCATGATCGGATTGGCGCGTTGCTCCCGTCGTTCAGGATGGCGCTCTTGCCCCAGCCTGGGCCACTGTTCTGAATCCGAGTCTTGCTTCACTGTGATCCCCCCAATCATTTCCCTCCTCCGCCTTCCCCTGATCCTCATGTTCCTCCCGCTCCTTCAATTCTAATTCCTGCTGCTGTTGTTAGTCTCGCCCCAGCGCGGGCCACTCTTCTGAGTCCGAAACTTTACTCATCGTTGTCGTCGTGTCGTCCCCCTCATTGCCCCTCCTCCACCTTTACCTGGTCCTGCTCTCACTCCCGACACTTCCAATGCACTTCCTGCTGCCCCTGCTCGTCCGCGTACTTTTCCTCCAACCCACCCTCCTGCTCACCCGCCATCTTCCCATCCTGTGCACGCAGCTCACCCCTGCCAGGTTGCGCACAACACGAAAAAATCTTTCTGTGTGAGCCGCAGGTCCGCTATGACACGCGTCCCTGGGAAGAACAAACAACAGCGCCACGGGAAGGGATGGGAGAGGGGAATAAGGATGCCAGATGGGGCGCCGAGCGCACCTATCTTTCCCCTCCGCTTTCTGCCTCCCCTCCACCTGTCCGCCCCCCTCCCCCTGCCGCTCGGCGTGGCACAGAAAGCAACAACAAACCTCCGCCTGCCCCGCCTTCCGCCCCCCGTCTGGCGCCTCAGGAGCCGCCGAGGCGCATCACGGCGGCGGCGACATGCTGCACACGCGGCCCTGCACTGCAGTCCCTGGCGAACCCACACGAACACACGATGCCCACACGTGAGCAATAAACATTTCATTGCCGAAGCGAGTACGGCACCCCGTGCGTGAGCGTGGGTGAGAGACCCTACTGACTCCATGTGTGAGGAGACCCCATGAGGGTCCGTGGGTACTCGGCGGCATGCCTGGCGGATGGCCCAACGGGCTGCGCCGTGACAGCGGTTGCGCGGTGAGATACGTGGTGGCATGCGTGGTTGGTTGCGCGGTGGCCGCGCAGCGGGCTGCGCGGTGGTTGTGCGGTGGTTGCGCGCTGTGCGATGGCCACGGCCGAGCGGCGGGTTGCCCCATGGGAGGCGCGGTGACGCCATGGTTGCGCGATGATCGTGCGGTGATTGCGCGGTGGAGGCCCCGCCCCGGGGCGACCACGACATGCCAGTCCAGCTCCTGGGAATGCAAGCGCGACCCACCCCCCGAATGCAAGAGCGCAATTTGAGGAACCATGCCAAAATTACGCTCCCCCCCCACCTCTCATGAACGCCAATCGCTGCTCGTCGGCCTCCTCTGCTGGCTATCGCATACCCCCACGCACTCACGCCGTCTCCTCCAACCGCTCCTTCTTCGGCGACCACGGCGACCGCAAGATGGGCGGGCGAATCGGTTTGCACGTTTCTCCACCACTGCTTGCCCTGACCCCGAATGTCGAACACCATGGGCTCTTGCCACTTCCATGCTTGGCAGGGCAGTCACACCAGAGAGCTGGGCCAACGGGGCTGAGGCGCACCATAGCCATATCACTCGAAGTCTTCTACCTCTCCCCTCCTCAATAGTCGCGCAGAGAGCCCTACGGCAGGAACCACGGGAACTGCACGGAAGGGCTGCAATTGTGATGTATTTTCTCGTGAGACTTTGCTTATCTGGCGTTTCGACATTGGGCGGAAGGGGGGGAGAGAGGGGGGTCTGGCTTCGGACCTCTGCTTAATGCGACTATTTGCAACAAAGCGTCGTATTGGGAAGACTCCACCTGCTCGAAACCGGCGCCGAAAACAATCAAGATCTACTGCATGGGGACGGGAAGGGAGGGGGAGGCGAAAGCCCGCGTCGATCGGCAAAACAATGATACATACAACAATGAAACTCCTCCCCTGGCCCCGTGTCTCGCTTTACGCTGACACCCTGGGCGGGACCCACCCCCTCGCGCGTTCCTGCGCGCGGGCCACGCCCACATGCCAAAAAACCCCCGCCACGGCCGAAGCTGCCACCGGAACCTTCCCTCTCACGCACTGGCCCTGCTTGTCGTCTTCGCACGCGCTAGTCCCAGCACTCCTCCTCCTCCTCCTCCTCCTCCTCCTCCTCCTGCTCCTCCTGCTCCTCCTCCTCCTCCTCCTCCTCCTCCTCCTCCCCATCATCTTCCCATTCCTACTCATACCTCCTACCCTCCGGCCTCCACTCTTCCGTAATCCTCCTTCGGTCCCCATCCTCCCCGACCTTCTCCTTCCTTCACCCATCCATCCTCCCGGCTTCCTTCGTTTCTCGGTCCTCCACCCCTTCTTCCTTCCTCCCTCCTGGGGAGGTAGAGAGCTTCCGATACCGCCATTCCGCGGACCCCTCCCCGGGGTGCGCTCTGACCGGAAGTCCCAGGAAACTCCAGAACGAGCAGAGGCATCGGCACCTCTTCCTCACCTGGCTCGCCTCGGCCGCTGGGGGCTTCCACCGACCAGCGCACGCGGGGGGGGGGAGTGCAATTCCTGCCGCTCTCCGAGCTGTTCGCAGGGCGCCTTCGCAGTGAGTCATCCTCTCCCCCCTCCTCGCCATCAGCATCACCACGATCGACTTAGTATTGCCCCTTACGCGCACGGGGGGCTCCGACCGCGCGTGCGCCCCCCCCCCCAGCCCAGCAGGCGCCCGCGCGCTCGCCGGCCGCACGCACCGCCCCCACCCGGACCTGAACCCCGAGCGGCTGCGCGAGGGCGCGCGGGCGCGGGGGGAGGGAGGCGGGGCGGACACGTCCAAGACAACCCCCGGGGCGCCCGGACGCCGGGACTCGCCTCGACCGGCGGAGCTCGGCAGGCGAGCGGGCCCCCACTGAGACAGCGGAAGCCAGGATCGGATGGCGAAGCCGAGTCGACTCGGAATCGGAAGCCATCGACGTCGAATCGACCCGAAGCGAGGGCATCGAGACGAGCCCCCTGTGCGGGGGAGGAGCGGGGCGGACACGCCAAGGCAGCCCCAAGTCGCCCAACTTCGCGCCTCACGCCCCGCGCCGCGCGGCGTGCGGCTAACACCGCCGCGCCCTCGCGGCCCCCTCGCCGCCGCCGCCTTCTTGAGGAGGAGGAGGCGGAGGAGGAGGGGGACGGAGGAGGAGGGAGGGAGGAGGGAGGGAGGAGGGAGGGAGGAGGGAGGAGGAGCAGGAAGGGCAACTGCCCCGGCCCAGATCGCGGCGAGCGCAGCAGGAGCGCCTTCGCGCCCACGCGTGGTTGACCCAGGCCTCTTGGAGACAAGACAAGC
>CAUYUJ010017573.1:37500-65000 GCA_963575745.1 Prorocentrum cordatum
ATTGGGATTGGGGAAATCGGGAGACAGGGTGGTCAGCCCTCGGCTTTCAGCCTTCCCCATGCCGCTCGAATTGTCGCACCTCCGTGGGCCGAGCCCCCTCCCCCCATTGTGGGGGCGCCCAGGCCGGCGAAACTATTTGTTGTAATCGTCCGGCCCCAAATCTTTTCTGAATCGGTTACTCCCATTACGCGGTCTGGTAGTAGTCGTAGTAATAAGAAGAGTAGTGATTGTATGTGTCGTAGTTGTGGGAGTACTAGTAGATCTAGACGTAGTCGTACTCGAAGTAGAGATCGAAGTAATATAACTGGTAGTAGTAGAAATGGTAATCGTCACCGTGGTAGCGGTAGACGTAGCAGTAGTAGTGGTAGTCGTAATACTAGTAGTAGAAGTAGTAAGAATACGAATCAAGGGAGGAATAGTAGTAGTAGTAGTAGTAGCAGAAATAGTAGTGGTAGCAGTAGTCACAGTAGTACTAGAAGTCAGTGGTTCTACCAATAGTAGTAGTAGTAGTAGTAGTAGTAGTAGTAGTAGTAGTAGTAGTAGTAGTAGTAGTAGTAGTAGTAGTAGTAGTAGTAGTAGTAGTAGTAGTAGTAGTAGTAGTAGTAGTAGTAGTAGTAGTAGTAGTAGTAGTAGTAGTAGTAGTAGTAGTAGTAGTAGTAGTAGTAGTAGTAGTTAGTTGTCGTAGTAGAATTCATCGTAGTAGGTGTGGTAGTGGTAGTAGTAGTAGTAGTAGTAGTAGTAGTAGTAGCAGCAGTAGTAGTAAGTAGTAGTAGTAGTAGTAGTAGTAGTAGTAGTAGTAGTAGTAGTAGTAGTAGTAGTAGTAGTAGTAGTAGTAGTAGTGGTAGTGGTAGTAGTAGTAGTAGTAGTAGTTGTTGCGGCAGTAATAATCATAATTGTTTAGTTGTGATAATAATAGTACGAATGCTAATGGTAATGAGAGTCCTACTAGTAGTCGTGTAGTGGTCGTCATAGTAGTAGCATGGGTCGATAAGTATCGGTGGCAGTAGAAGTAGCAGCAGTAACTGGAGGAGCAGGAGGGCGAGGAGGAGGAGGAAAAGGAGGACCAGGAGGAAGGGAAGGGACAAGTGTTAACCGCCGCAGAAGGAAAGGGAGGGGAGACAGCAAATCTAAAGACATCTCGCGGTCAAGAAGGGCTCTTCACATCACCTCGTCGCCTGCGTGCGGGGGAGGAAGAGCAGCAGAGGATGCGGGGAGAACGGCTCCTCACACGGCCTGACCGTTCAGGCCATAACATGCTGACCGTGATCCACGAGGTGGTTCTAAGATGGGGTCCTGAGAGATGGGACCCTAAGGACGATGTGCATACACCAGTGCGAATCCATCCTTAGATCCCTCACGATCCTCAGGTCCTCATCCCTCAGGGCTCTCATCTTCAAAACGCCGATTCGAGGAAAGGGGTGACCAAGAAGGGCCTAGCGGCATCTAACGCGTAGCGTCGACGCCACCGCGAACTGGGAGTTGCGAAAAGGTCAATATGAAGGGGGATAATGTCGGGGGCTATCGACATCGCCGAAAAATCGGCGCGGCGATAGGTCCGGCCCTGGTACTCCAGTCTGGCGTCAAACAGTCTGCCGCGGCGACATCGAACCTGAAGCTGTGCCGGCTTGGCGCCACGCGTGTGAGACATGCGCGTGGCAGATAAACTGACGGCAGAAACCGGCGGAGACGACAACTAACCCCGCCAAAAGGTGGCAGATGGGGCAACGTGGCCAAGGCTTACCCGGCGGGGATGAAGATGTGTCTGCTAACGCGGAGCTCCTCCTCCTCCTCCACGCCGCAAAACTGGCAACCTCGTCAGGCCTCCCGCTCCAACACAACGCATGCTCGATGGCAACTCATGGGAGCCTCACGTACCATCTTATCGGCTCTTGCGAATCGACGCTAATCGACGTTACATCGGCACCAATCGGCGCTAGTCGACGCTAGCCGACGCTGAATCGGCGCTACCTCATCGACTCCCAAATGCTAATCGACGCGACTCGACGCTGAAGACAGAATGAAGAGGGTCTACCGGGCTCCCAAAATTTATCTGCTACCGAACGCATGAGACGCTCCGGGCTCGTGACCAAGACAACCATCAACCGCACTGCGATCCCAACCTCTCGCCATCGCTCGGACGTCTAGGATGCTCCTCGACGGCACTCGCCGAAGGAAAAAATGCACACGTCCGAGCGATGCCAAGACCTTGCTGGCTTCTCTGGCCTCTTGGCGACCCGCCGTGATCGGCGCGCGCGCGCCCCTTTTCGGCGCGCCAGCGAGGGTCCTAAGAGGGGTGTCCTAGCATACGCACGAGCGCGATGCCCCTCAGTCCACCCCTGCAGGCGCCAGTGCCGTGGTCGACGCTGGGAGACGCGAGGCATGCTTTGATTGGAGGCCTGGAAATTGGCACCAACACCAGCACAGGGGGTCGCCTCCACATGGGGAAGAGGATCCTAGATTTCGGTGTCGGTGGTAATATTTCGGTCACCTTGGAAGCCAGAATATTACCACCGCCACCGAGATCGGGATCGTCTTCCCCCGGTGGAAGCACACCGCAGATCTTGGTGCTGGTGTCAATCTCTAGGCCTGCGATTTGAACGATTGCGCAAGAGAGAGGCGGGAGGCAGGCAGGCCGAGCCCCTCGCAAGACTTCAGGCACTCCGGGTGTGCAGACCCATACGGGACTCCAAAGCGTGCCCGGCAATCGGATGCAGGCGAGGAAGAGGAGGAGGAGGAGGAGGAGGAGGAGGAGGAGGAGGAGGAGGAAGAGGAAGAGGAGGAGGAGGGGGAGGAGGAGCACTGCAACAAAGAGCAGCCCCCAGGAGAGCAGCCCTTACTGACGTGAAGGGCGGGGACCGATGACTCGCCGACGCGCTCCTCCGCTGGCCGAAATGCGAGCCCACCGTGGCAGCAGCGCTCTCGCTGGAGTTCGAGGAACCCCTGGCGCGAGAGGGAGGGCAGGGAAGGGACGGAGGGACGGCCACGATGAGACGGGACAGAGGGTCTCCTCCTGTCAGGTCTCCCTGACGGTCTCCCGTTAATTGACATGTTGAGTGCTGTGTATGCGCTGACTGCTACCTTCATCTAAAGACCTCTTCAATGCTCTACAGGACTGCTTACAGCCGTCTGCCGCCAAGGGTGTAGTGTTTGCTCATGCGTTGGAAGTCTGGGACGACAACTTCTCAGGTGGGGCGGCGGAGCGATACCGATACCCGTGCTCCCGGGTCATCTCCTGGGGTACCTTCTGACCAGAATTTCAAGGCGAATCCGGCCGTAGCAAAGAGGGCCTCCCAGGAGGCCCCCAAAAGGCAGTAACGAGGGGCGGGTCGGCGGTATCCGAAATTCCCTCCTCCTCCTCCTCTGATTCCAGGGGCGTTCCAAAGGGGGGCGTACAACAGGGGGGTTCGCGAATCGTGGCCGCAAGCACGGGCGCGGACGAGAAAAAGAACCAACGAACGTTTTAAAAGAAGAATAGAGGGCCATGACATCCCGGAAGACATCATGGCCCTGGCCATGATACCCATCCACCCCTAGTCAGCACCCCCCTCTCGGCCGCCCGCGAGGATTATAGAAGGCAGGGCGCGGATAGCAATTAAGGGGCCCACTCTTTGGGAGCGACCCTAAGCTAAGAGGCCCAAACAATAGGGACAGATGGGTCTTTTTCAACAGACGCATCAAAGCAGATCACCGGGGTGAAGTTTTAAATGCAAAAACGGAGACCTGAGTGAGGCTACGTCTTCACTGTGTTATTGTGGTTCAGGTTTATTGTTTCGCGATGAGGACGGGGAAGAGCGGATGGATGGAAGGGAGAGGGAGAAAGATGGAACACGAGAGAATTTAACAGGAGTGGGGTTAGGAGAAGAAGACTCGTGGCAGAACCAGATGGGCAGATCGGGCGGGTATATCCTAGCTGGCGAGTCAGGAAGGCGGGCCCAAGCGGCAAGCCCGAGCACGCGGGTTGCTGAAGCGTGAGTACTGCATGAATCGCAAGGAGGTCGCGAGCGATAGCGCGAATGTGAAATACATCGAGAGAGAAGCCAGAGCGAGAGCGCGATTTCTGCGCGTCGATGGCGCGGCGTTAGAATACATCACGGAGGAAAGACCCACGCGAGAGCGCAATTCTTGAACACATTGTCAAGAAAAGATCCGCGCGAGAGCGCGACTTCGGAATAACTTGTGAGGGAGTATCGGGCAAGAGCCGTTGTTCTTGTGGTTGGTGTAAACCGGGGGCCAGGGGCATTGGTGACACCACACTTCCCCTTATAAAAAAGGGTGCGCGCCCTGGGAGGGGCACTTCACTTGAACAATAGAATGGTTACAGGGTGGGGGGTCAACCAACCTTTTCCTTCAGAAATGTTCGGTGTCTTCGTCATCGATCGTGCCCCCTCTTGGGGGTATAGATTCCCTACCTGCCTCCCTACAACAGGGAAGAGGGGGCGGAGTCAAGAGACAAGGAGAAGGGAGAAGGATGGAACACGAGAGGAACTTGCAGGAGGGTTAGGAGCAGGAGCACAAGCAGCAACACCAGCATGGTGTGTCGGGCGGGCGGACACTAACGGGCAAGTCGAGCGGGCGGGTTGCTGAAACGTGGGTACTGCATGAATCGTGAAGGAAACTTCGAGCGATAACGCGATTCCCGATTACATCGTCAAGATATCCAAAGCGAGTGCGTGATTCGTGAGTCTCGGGGGCACGGCGCCACAAATTGTGAGGAACGTCCCGCGCGAGAGCGCGACTCCTGCATACATGGTGAAGGAGTCCCGCGCGAGAGATAACACGTCTGAAATAACTTGTGAGGAAGCATCCGGCGGGAGCCGTTGTTGTTGCAGTCCAGGGGGCCAGGGGTGCAGTTCGGTGATCGCACATTTCCAGTGACAGAAAACAGGGTGCGAGCCCCGGCAGAAACAGTTAAATTGAAACATGCAATGGTCACCAGGGGGAGATCAACAATACGCATTCTGAAGAAATGAGAACTCAACCATAACAACACCACCACCGACAACAACAACAACAACAAACACACCACCACCGACAACACCAACGAAACCACACTGACCAACAACAACATCATCAACAACACTACATACCACTATGAGACCGCTCGCTGTTACCAACTCGCGTGCCTTTCAACACGTATATTACCAACCCTCGATACACGTGCTATTGGTCTTCGTTCGTACCCCCTTTGGGGTGGATGTTCCCTACCTGCCACGTGTGAGTGGTGAGGCCCCTCAGACAGGGGAAGAGAAGACGGATGGAAGGGGGAGGGCAAAGGATGGAGCGCGGGAGAGATTCAGCTGGAGGGGGGGCTAGGAGCAGAGAGATCCTGGCAGAACCAGACGGGCAGATCGGGCGGGCAGACCCTGACGGGCGGGTCGGAAGGCGGGCCCAAGCAACCAGGTCGAGCAGCCAGGTAGCTAAAGCGTGAGAACCGCATGAATCGCGAGGAGGTCTGCAGAGATAGCGCGATTATCAAGTACATCGCGAGAGAAACAAAAGCGAGAGCGCGATTCCTCAGCGTTGAGGGCGCAGCGTTTGAATGATCCGCGAGGAAACCCAACGCGAGAGCGCGATTCCAACACCAATTGTGAACACGTCCCGCGCGAGAGAATGATGTTTCAAGACATTGTGAGGGCATATAAGGCGGGAACCGCTGTTGCTGTACACCGGGAACCACCAACACAATTTGGTGACCCCACACTTCTCCTTCTACGGAAACAAGGTGCGAGCCGTGGGAGGAACACTTTATTTGAAATGCAAAATGGTCACCGGGCACAGGGGGATCAATCAAAACAGCGACAACGTTCATCTTGAGACTGGTCGCTCGCTCTTACCTGCTTGCGTGCCCTTCAACATGTATATCCCTTTCCCTCGACACCCTCTTCGTCCTCGATCGTACCTGTTTCGGGGTATCGAAGCCACGTGTAAGTGGTGTAGCCCCCAAACCGGGAGAAGAGCGGACGGATGGAAGGGGGAGGGGGAGGGAACACAAGGGACTGATTCACAAGAGAAGCCAGGAACAGAAAACACGTGACAAAATCAGACGGGCTGACCGGGCGGGTAGACCCTGACGGGCGGGCCGGAAAGCGGGCCCAAGCGGCCAGGTCGAGCAGCCGGGTTGAAGTGAGAAGACTGCATGGATCGCAAGGACATCTTGAGCGGTAGCGCGTTTCCCAAGTACACCACGGGAGAAATAAGAGCGAGAGCGCGATTCCTCATTGTCGAGGGCGCAGCGTTTGAATTATCCGCGAGAAAGTCCAGCGCGAGAGCGCGATTCCAGCCTCAATTGTGAACACGACCAGCGCGAGAGCGCGATCTTTGAAGATATGTTGAAGAACTGTGAAGCGGGAACCGCTGTTGCTGTACACCGGGGGCCAACAATACAGCTTGGTGACTCCACACTTCCACTAGTACCCCCTTGTACAACAACAGGGTTCGAGCCGCGAGATAACACTTTATTTGAAAACCGCAGTGGCCACCGGACAGGAGGGGGGTCATCAACATGTATTTTTAGAGGTGGGGACGAAGCACTAACAACAACAACAACAACAACAACAACAACAACAACAACAACAACAACAACAACAACACCGACACCAACACGACCGCCACCACTACCACCAACAACAACACCAACACCAACACCACTATCACCACCAACAACAACATCAACCGCAACACCAAACAACAACAACACCAAACAACAACAAAAAACAAAACGCAGCGCTCGCAGGGCCTCTCGGGCTGCCGCCCGCAGAGGCGCCGCCGGCGTGGCTGCCGCCGCGCGGATGCAGGCACCGCCCGAGGCGGGTGGCCTCAGCGTCCGGGGCGAGGCTTGCGGGGGCCACGTTACAAACAAAAGCAGGACATTGGATGTGTTTGGGAAGGAAGGAAGATTGAGGAGGAGGAGGAGGAGGAGGAGAAGGAGCAGGAGGAGAAGGAGGAGGAGGAGGAATAATATTGAGTAGGAGGAGGAGCAGCAGAGGAGCCAGTGGGGCGCAGGCCGTCACGCCACCAGCAGGAGGTAGGCCTCGAAGTGGTGGTCAACGTCGGAAGGGGCTGGTGTCTGCACTCGGAAAGGCGGGGGGGGGCACCAGCTGCAGAGAAACCCCGCCCGCCCTGCCCGTCCACCCCGCCATCCGCGGGCGAGGAAGAAGGGGGGCGGAGGGAAACCTTTTCCAAGGGGCCCAAGGACACAAATAAATACACACAAATCAAAGGACTTCCCATATTTTCCTTTATTTTCTGGGCTTTTGTTTTCCCGCCCAATTCCCATATTTTTTCCATATTTTCTGGGGGATCGACGATTAATTGTGTCTGTGTGTTGTTTCCCCTCCCGAGTTTAAGAAGGTCGTGCAAAGCACAGCGCGCAAGGCTGGGAAGGGAAGGCTGGGAAGAAAGGCGGCGAGCGACCAAAACGCCCGAGCTACCCCTGCCGGCGGAGCGTAGACACGCCGTTCGGTCGCCGCCGGCCGCCCAAAACTCACCTGAATCTAAGATGAAGTTCTTCCCGTCGGGCACGGACACGCTGGGACCAAGAGACCCACTGCGAAGCGACAAAGCGACGCTCATGAGCTGAGGCCCTTCCGAAAGGACCACGGGAACAGCAGACTCCGACGGGTTCGAAGCTGGCCAGGCCTGACTGTCAGCGCCGGACAGCAAATCCGCGCGGATGGCGGAAGCACCCACGACCCGACCACGCAACGAATCGAGAGCTGTCCCCGGCGGGACTGCAGAACTGGGGCACAACGGCCTGCAACTTCTGGTCAAACATTCTCGAAAACGTTGCGCGAGGCCGGAGGGCGCGCGCGTTGGCGAGGTGTCGACCATCAGCGACCGCGGCGGAACCACGCCGGAAACCAATTTACTCATCACTGGCGCCCCAGGCGCCCAGGGAACGGGAGGGGTCCGGCAGCGCGCCGCCGATGTGGAGCCGCCCCTGGGCCGCCGCAGCTATATCCATGGGGGGGCCCTGAGGCCCGTCGGACGGAGGTCCATTTTCGGGCCAGAGGGCCTCGAGAAGGCCCGTGTTCTCGGGCGCGAAAGCCATGCTTCCGGCAGAGCAGATGCTTCGCCAACGGGCGAACACCTGCGCGATCTGGCTCGGGCAGCGACTTCTGGCTCAGAGCTATTCCTGAGGCGGTCTGCCTCCGCGTTAGACCGGTCCCTCTTAGGGTCCACGGCCACGGCGCCAGCGAAGGCCTACCGAGCTCTGCGTCGAACTAGCTGCTGAGACGCCCCAAACGCCAGTCCGAGGTGCGGAGGTGATCGGCAAACGCCAGGATCTTCCAGCAGCGTCTCCCGCTGCCCCATCAGCACACTGGCGTCCTGCGGAAATGGGCCGTTCGCGTTCAAAGAGACGCGCGGCGCGGCGAGCAAGACGTGATGATGGGCCCGCTCGACCGTGGCCCGAGAATTGCCGCGAGCCTCTCAAGCGCGGCGGATGCGCAGCCAGCTGTTGAAATGTTTCCAGCCCGAGCCCCACAAATCGCCCCCGCCTCCGCCCCACCCGTGAGAGCCCGTGGTCCGTGGCAAGTGCATTGGGCCAGCGGTGCCCTTTGAAGGTCTCGGAAGCACCGGCCTGAACGCACCAGCCGTTAGTGCCTTCTTCTGGCCCTGCATTCCTCAAGACGTCAACCGCTGACCCGCATCTGGGACAGCGCGGGCCAAGAGAAAAGCGGCCTCCTGCGATATCTCCGAAGACGGCTTCACGCTCAGAACCCCCCGGGGCCCGAGAAGCCGAGCGCTCGCCAAGAGGCGGGGGGCGCAGGGCGACCTTGCTGAAGTCCTCATGGAGCTCAGCGAACGTACGATGGGGGAGCTCAACAGGACGGGCCCTGCCCTGAGCCATAGCGATGGCTGGGGCTCCATTTGCGCCAGCGCCTGCGAAACAAAACTGTTTGTCTTCTCGTAATCGGGGTGACCCTCGTTGCGCGGGCAGCGCAAAATTTGATGGCATATATATATATATATATATATATATATATATATATATATATTCCTTCGCCGCACTTGGGGCGCCGTCTCCCCGTGGCGGGGCGCAGCGGGGGCTGGCGATCTTCTGTCCATAGCGCCCCCGGTGGTGACGCAAACGTTGTACCCGAACCCATCGATCACACCTCTTTACCAAACGACTGAGCTCCAGCCTGGCCCAGTAAGGTCAGTTCCGAAATCAAGTCCCTCTTCGTCGCCTCCAACTTTCAGGTCTGCGCGCGAAAGCCTGAAACGACTTCATCAAGCAACTCAAAGACATTGGAGACCGTCGGATCATTGCCAGCGTATATGGGAGTAGGTATGTGCCATATATCAATAGCTCGAATGACCCCTGTGAGCCACATCTAATGCAAGGCTGACCTGTCAGCCCGCCACGTCCATCAAGGTAGCGCTGAGACGGGTTTTCTGACTACCCTCCATCCGCCTCTTCCTGCCCATTTCAGCCGCCGGTTGCTTGGATGCGCCTTCCACGATGTCAACTACAATGGCAACATCGATATTTGACATTCGACCCCTGGGCCCTTAAGACGAAGAACAGCGATCAGGCCGTCGTCGTGAATCTCTCCTCCATACCCCCAACTCCAAGCATAGCTGCTTGACGCCGCAACACGGGGATGTTGGCAGGAGGGGGCGCCTTGAACGTGACGTCCGCCAGAGCATTGTAACAAAGCGTGGTCCTCAACCCGTTCGCTTCCAAACGAACTTGCGCGCGGCGTCGAAGTTGACACGTGCGCTCAAATCTGCGTCGGAATGCCACCTGCCTGAACTTCGACGTCTTGATCATGCGCCCTTTTCGCCCGACCGATCATTCACACCGATATGCACTCCATTCAAAACGAAACCCACTTACCCCGTTCTGCTTCAACGTTTAACCACTGCGCGCTCTGTACTGAGCTGGAAAGAAGACAGACAGACAGACAGACAGACAGACAGACAGACAGACAGACAGACAGACAGACATATATAAACCATGCGCCCAAGGCGCGTCGGCAAGCGCACATGCAAACACTACCCACACCGATCTCTCAGTCGATGTCGCCATATATGACGGTTTTTAACCAGATCTCGCAATCTGTCACCTCAAGCAATGACCAGCGTCATAGCGCCAAGGATGGCAACATACTCCGGAGGAGCTCCTGCTGAGCCACGCACCGATTTGCAAAACAAAGTGAGCTGGTACTTAGACAGAATGGCCGTCAACGGGGCCTCGCCCGTGCTTGTCCGTATCGAGTCGTTCGACACGCGTGAAATCAACGGGCGTGTGACTCCGCATAACGACATCAGCATTCTGCAATGCGCCCCGTCCAGTCTCCTTCTCTTCGCAGCGTTCAGCGCGAGAGAACACAAGCTTCGGAGCATCTTCGATATGATGGCGGCGTTGAAAAGTTCGAGCATTCTGATCTCGCCGATGCTCGAATGGCTTGTGGAAGTCGGCGCACGACCCCGGCACCGCTTTGTCAGATGTCGCCGACCTGCCTTTTCTGTGCCCTGTCAGCGAAGCCCATCGTGACCTCATGCAGCTCGCTCGTGGCGTTTGTTTTGGTACCCTCCGTTGAGATTGCCACGTCGTCGATGAACGCTAGAAGCGTTGCGAAACTGGCCCAGTCGTGCGCTGCCTGGAGCAGCGGGTGCGAGAACGCTTTTGGCAAACGAAGTCCACGAGGTCATCCTGCCACTGCCGACTGCAGGCGAGAATCGCATCCGAGGCACCGTGCGCCTCGGAGAGAGCCTGGGCCAGCACGACACTGCAACTCACAAAACCGCTGCCGATGGCAACTTGAGCTCGTGGACACCCTGCCAAAAGGATGCGCGATAAGGATGCAAGGCCCTTGGACGCCCATTTCGAAGCGTTTCGAGCGGGGAGCGGCCAACGAAAGTGTCCAAGGATGGACCCAGGAAGCAAGGATGCAAGGGTACCCTTGGGACGGATGCCCATCCTTACTCTGCGGGTCGACTGTACAACTTCTCGGAATCAAGAAGGAAACGCGCTAGAAGTCATCCCAAACACCTGCAAATTCGTCGGGCAAGGACCTGTGTAGCGCCGGCTTCCATGAGCTGTTGCCAGCCGCCCCCGCCGTGTCCCAGAAAGCCTGTAAAGAATCTGATCATTGCGAAGTGATGCAGTGCGGTACTCGTGAATTTGTCAGCACGCTGAAGAGCGCGGAGGAGCGCCGAGGAAACGCGAAGTGGAGAGTGGAGGGGGGAGGTGTAGGACGAGGAGGCAGGAAGAGGAATGCGGAGAAGGACGGGACCTAGAGAGGGTGCGGAAGAGGGGGGCCGCGGAGGGAGGGAGGGAGGGAGGGAGGGAGGATAAGGATGGTGAGAGCGATGAGGACGACGAGAAGGATGGTGATAACGAGGAGGAGAGCGCGAATGGGGGCGGAGGTAACGACGAGGACGAGGAGGGATCGGGATCGGGATCGTTTTCGGCGCGGCAGACAGGGTTTGCAGAAGGGGGATCCCGGGCCTGAGGCATCGACGCCGTCAGTGGCCGCACCATCCCTGCGAGCACGCCTAATGCGGCAATGACGAACAAGGATGACGACGGCGACGCACGCCTCCCGAACTGGCATGCATGTCGGAACAGATGACGCACTTTAGGACGTGCATGGGATCGAATGCTTAGGGCCAATACCCCCTGCACTGCACCACATATGTGGCTTCATGGAGAGAAATACGTCCGCAGGGCCCCAAGAGCTTAACAATAAGCTCCCGGCAATCTTCTGGCGGCTTCTGCTGGTTCTCAGGGGAAGAGGATGTTGCCCGTAGGGTCCTGAAGTTGCGTGATTGGGCACGGCCAAGAGCAACTTGGTCAAGCCAAGCGCTGCTGATATGGGGGAGGGCAATGCCCGACCGGGCTCGGGGTTACCTAGATACCCCCAGCGTTTCACGCCACACCTCAGATGGCTCGCCCTGCGGATTTCACCAAGGTGCATGAGCGACTTTAACTTCGGAGCGAATGGGGGTCCCCAGTCAAGACGCTGAAATGAGGACCATGTTGGGTTTAGAAGGGCGCCTTGTTTTCGGACCGTTCCCCAGATCTAGCTTCAGGTCGGGCATGCCCTCCTACAGGCGGATTCTGGACGAACAACAACAACTACGCAGAACATGCTCCACAACAAAGTTAAAACATTATAGGCACGTCGTTCCCAGACCATTTTGTTCTAGGGTGTTCGAACTTCCCACCTGTGGAGGGTCACGGCCGACTGACATCTAGCTCGGGGTGCCCGCTCGGGGCCGAGGCTCGCTGTTGCCAGAAAAGCCCGTCTTCGTTCCCTGCTCAGCGCCGCTCGCTCTGGTGGCACGGCGACCGCAGACCCAACACGTCAGGTTCGCGTCGTGCCGACTTCAGGGTTGGCTTCCGACACCGCGGGTGTCGTTCAACCTTGTACGATCGGTCGTTCCCGAAGTGTCCAAATTCTTCCACATCGAATGATTCTGGGTCTCCCGCGGCGTTCAACGTTGAACGCCGCTGGCGGGGTCGCCGCCGGTCGACACGACACGAACCTACCGTAGGACTTTTCCAGGTGACCCCGGACCTGGAGGAGCAACAAGAAACGCATGAACACAAACGTGTGGAGCACCTCGCAGATTTCTTGGATCTGCGCTGGGGCCCCTCCTCCTCCGCCTCCTCCTCCTCCTCCTCCTCCTCCTCCTCCTCCTCCTCCTCCTCCTCCTCCTCCCCCTGGCGGCGCCTCCGGCGCAGCCCCTGGCGCGCGGAGCGCGCCAGGGAGGGGGTCCTCTGGCACCCGCACGGGCCGCTGGGCACAGCGCACTCGGCGACGCCAGAGGGGGGGCGGTCGAAGGACCCGAGGAGCCCCCGGGGCCCCAGCTGGCCGACGCACAACCAGTCGAGCCTTGCTGGCATCTGCCCAGGGTGGCAGGGTGGCTCCCAGGCCAGGGTGGCCCGCCGATCTGCCCAGGCCGCTGCCGTGGGGCAGGCCGATCTCAAGACACGGCCAGGCCGACGCACGTCGAAGCAGCCAGGGGGGGGATCGCAGCAGGAGCTGGCGGCGCCAGCGCTGCAGCACCTCTCGGCCCGCAGACGAGGCATCGTCCTGCCGAGCGACCTCCTTCCTGGGGCATCCCCGGGCACCGCCAGACGCCAATCCACGCCACCGGGGGTGGGCAAACGTGCGAGGCCTCGAGCGGACCTCGTCAACGGCAGGGCCACGGAACCCCAGGGCGCCTTCTCACCATCTCAAACATCCTGCCTCCCCTGCCCTCGCCGCCAAGGACCGAGATCGGCAGGGCGATCATCCTCCTCATTCCTCATGTGTCCTCCTCCTCCTCCTGCTCCTCCTCCTTTTCTTCTTTCTGCGGCAACTATGGAAGCCTCCCAAACCATGTTAATCCATCTTTTTCATACTTGCGAATCGCCGCTGGCTCGACGCGAGCCGACGCTAAAGCGGCGCCATCTCATCGCCTGTCGGACGCTAATCGACGCCTGTGCACTCCAAAGACAGACTTACGAGGGCACACAATGGAGACCAGTCCACAAGAAACCTTCCACACGAAACCCAACCCTGAGGCCCCAGGACGTCCATTGATTTTTGCTGTGGGAACGTCACGCTTTCCATCACGACACCATCGAGACCCGAGAAACCCAGGACACCCTGGAGGCAAGCAGGGTGTTTCTCGGCATTGGCCTCCACTGTCTGTGATCCGAATGCGGCAACTTCGTGTCGTGCCGACGCAGGCGTTGGTTCCCGCAACCGCGGGAATCGTTCCACTTTGAACGATCGGCCGTTTGTGAGCGTTTCTTTTACTCGGCGTTTCGATATATTGGGCGGAAGGGGGGGGAGGGCAGGGGGGTCTGGATCCAGACCCCTGCTCAGTGCGACTGTTTGCAAGAGTGCTGCCCCTGGGGGAGAGACTCCACCCGCTCCAGACAGGCGCCAAAAAAAACGGCCAAGATCTACTCAAGGGAAGGGGGCATTTTTGAAGGGGCCCCAGGACACACAAATAAAAAGATTCCCCATATTTTCCCATATTTTCTGGGTTTCTGTCTTCCCCCCCACTTCCCATATTTTCCCATATTTTCTGGGGAATCGAGATTTAATTGTGTCTGTGTGTTTCTTTTCCTCCTGAATTTTTGGGGGCCTGCGCCGACCAGCAACACAGCGAGCAAAAATGCCGACGCGTCGGCTCGCGCAACGTCGGCCCGTTCTGGGCCGCCAGCGGTGCTCCGCGCACGGCGCCGGCGGCGGGGTCGCCGACGGTCGACACGGGCCTACCGCAGAGTGGGTCGGAGGGCCACGTGGCACCGCCCACGCGTCGGCGATGCATCGGCGACGTCGGCAAAATGCATGGGGGACGTCGGCGTGGAGAAACTCGGGCTCCACATCGAGACGCATCGCCGATGCATCGTCGATGTGGCGCGATGCTCCGACCCCATCTACTCGGGCCCGATCTGGGACGCGTAGTTTGGAGGGCACGAGGAGGCCCAAGAAGGAGAACATGTTGGGACCCCTCTCATCCATGGCGGCCTCGTTCCTCGAGGTCCGCGGGGAACCCCTTTCCCAGAGACATCCTCCGATGTGATTGTTTTAGCCCGCGGCCTCAGAACGAGCTCCCGACTTGGCACCCCAGCTCCATTTAGATGACCTCGGGGCCCGGAAGCGGACGCGGAGCCAGAAGCGAAAGCAGTTCGCAGCGATTGGACATAGAGATCGTGAGCGGTCAGGGTTTCCGTCCATCCCTGGGGCCCGGGGAGGACCGAGCGCGCCGTCTCGTTCCTTGCGCGCACCGCATTGCCACCCTGGTCGGCAAAGAACCACTTCGCGCTGTCAGCGTTTCCGCGGCCGCGCTGCTGCCAGGAAGCCTCGCGGCCAGCTCCCGCGTCGAACGCGAGGCCATCAGCTAGCTCACTCCGAGAGCGCTGATTCGTTTCTCGTTTCTGGACTGCTGTCGGCTTCAGTGAAAGACCTCGTTTCTTGGCGGGCAAGACGTGTATCCATATCCACTGCGTCTCGGACTTTCTGTGAAGGGACGCCATGAACGCCGAGGCGCAGTGGATATGGATAGGAGTTTGGCCCCCAGAGGCTATACTGTTATCCACATCCACTGCGCCTGAGCCTCTTGGCGCCCCTTCCCAGGAAGGGGCGCAGAGGCTGTGGACATACCTCTTGCCCACAAGCTACTGCTTACTCTGAGCGCGCTGGTTCATTCGGGGTTGCCTGCGGTTTGAGTGGATAGAGGCCACCCACATGGGTGGGAGTAGATTGGGTCAGAGGCTTTCGCTGCATCGCCACTGCATCGGAGGTGCATTGTCGAGAAAATCGGGCTCCCCATCGAGCCGCATCGCTGGTGCATCGGCGATGCGGCGCGATCCGCCGACCCCATCTACGCCGACCTCATCTGGGAGGCATAAACTCGGACGCCCGAAATGGATACGCACAAAAATGGGTACGATGCCCAAAACAGATGTTGTCCAAAACCAAAAGCGACAGCTGTTGGGCAAGCGGCCTTTGTCCGAAATGGACAACGTCCGCGGCGACACAGTCAACGAATCCTGCTCAAAATTATCAGGAAGAAATGCCGATCTTCGTAAATTGAGCAGGGACCGACCGCCCCGTCATTCTTATAGCCTACCACGGCACGTTTGTTGAACCATGACCGAAAAACATAAATCATGCTCCTAAGCATAAACCGGCTTCTTCAAACAGGACGCAAGGCAGTAACAAGCAGAAGTCTTCTGACAACATGTCGCGAGCAACAGAAAACTCTCTCATAATAGTATTCAGTTGTCCTGCAGGCAGACCGAGACGCTTCGTTACTGCTTGAGCACTCCGGATTTCACTACAAAATTGGGGTGGTCTGATCTGGGCGGCGGTCTGATCTGAGCTGCCTTGGAGGGTTCCAGTGGTGTATGGGTAAAAAACCACCCTCTCATGGCTGGTCAGGGGGGGTGTCTGAAACGGGTCGTCTGGGAGGGTTGGGGTTGGAGTTGGAGTACAGTGGAGGCCCGTCCACAAGAAACCTTCCACGAGAAACCCAACCCTGAGACACAGGGACGTCCACTGCCTTTGGGGATGGGACCGTCGCGCTTCCCCTGGCAGAACCATCGAAACCCGAGAAACCTAGGGCCCCCTGGAGGCAAGCAGGGTGTTTCTTGGCATGGATCTCCACTGTACATATCCCGTGCACAGACATGCGACGTCATGCTTTGTTTCATACGAGGCCCCCGGAAAACCCGACCCTTTCCCAGGGACCGGTCTTTCATCCTGCGTCATGTTTTGCACTCCCGAGGCCTGGCAAGGCCCCCCCCGAGGCCGACAAATACCGAAAACCCTCCGTCCCGATACTTTGCACGACGCGATCATGTCTGGATGCCCATTTCGATCGCTCCGATGGAACTGAGGATTTTTTTTGTTTCCCTGGGTGCTCCCTCGAAGCCGCCCCCGCCGAAGCGCTGAGGCGCCAGGCCGACGACGCCAGGCTGGCGGAGGTGGCCTGCGCCGCGCGCAGGACCCCCGAGGTGCCTGGCTCGCCGCGCGGCCGACGCGGAGCGTCGTCGCCGCGGCGTCGTCGTCGCCGTTGGTCGTCGTCGTCGTCGGTCGTCGTCGTTGTCGTCGTCGTTAGCCGTCGATCGTCGTCGTCGTCGTCGTCGTCGCCGGTCGCCGGTCGCCGGTCGTCGCCGCCGTCGCCGCCGCCTGTCGTCGTCCGTCGTCTTCGTCCTCCTCACCGCTGTGGAGGCGGGAGGGGGGAAGGTGGATCGCGGGGAGGGAGCCGGGAGAAGGGGGGTGGGGATGCAGAGAGAAGGGGAAGTGGAAGGGGTCGGGACGGGGAGGGAGGACGAGCGGGGAGAGAGGGAGGGAGGCAGAGCGTGCGAAGGGTAGGGAGAGACCGAGGGGGCGTGGGCCCAGGAGCATTCTGGACCGCCACGCTCGCTTCATTGCTTCAACCTCGGCAGACGGGGAGGATTCGGTTAGACTCGGCTGCAACGCCACAATTCGGCGGCGATCGAGGGGGGACGTGAGAAGAAGAAGCATCCTCAGAAGATTCGGAAGTCCCCCAGCCTTCCGAGAGGTTTTCCGAGCCTTCCCCGAAGCCAAACAGAATTGTTTATCAGAAGGCGCGAGGGCTTCTGAGAAGTCTCGCCGCCTTCTGAGAGAAGGAACTCTACTTCTCGCTTCCCTCCCTCGCTCGCCGCGGAAAAGCGTGCCACGTCCAAGATCAGCCGCTGCTGCCTCCACTGCCGCTAACGCTGCCTGCTGATATACCACAGGGCCCGTGCCTCCCTCCTGACCCTACAGCGCGGCCGCCACGACTGCAAGGGCCGCTCCTCCTCAGCGGCGCGGGGCAGGGGAGGCACAGGCAGCAGCGCAAAGCGGCACAGCGGGACAAGGCCAGACCTGAGCGCCTTTTCTCATCTTGTCTTCGCTCTGTGCTCCGTCTTGCTCCGCCAACTCTCCTGCGCCTCCCTACCCAGACGAGAAACGGAACACGGCCGAAATGTCCGGCCCTGCCTCCTCCTCCTCCTCCTGGCCGAAGTGTCCGGCCCTGTCTCCTCCTCCTCCTCCTCCTCCTCCTCCTCCTCCTCCGCCTCCTCCTCCTCCTCCGCCTCCGCCTCCACCTCCGCCTCCGCCTCCCCCTCCCCCTCCCCCTCCCCTCCCCCTCCGCCTCCTCCTCCTCCTCCTCCTCCTCCTCCACCTCCTCCTCCTCCTCCTCCTCCTCCTCCTCCTCCTCCTCCTCCTCCTCCGCCTCCTCCTCCTCCTCCCCTCCTCCTCCGCCTCCGCCTCCACCTCCGCCTCCGCCTCCCCTCCCCCTCCCCCTCCCCTCCCCCCCCCCCTCCGCCTCCTCCTCCACCCCCTCCTCCTCCTCCTCCTCCTCTCCTCCCCTCCTCCTCCTCTCCTCCTCCTCCTCCTCCTCCTCCTCCTCCTCCTCCTCCTCCTCCTCCTCTGGAGGAGCTGACTGCGCGGCCTCGGGCTGCTGGAGGGGCCTCCGGCAGGTGGCCGCGGGCGGGGCCCTGCTCCCCCACGCAGCGTGCGCGCGAGGGCGCCCGCGCTGCCCTGCCGGCGCCGAGCAGGGAGCGCCCCGGACAGCGGAGCCCACGCGCGGCCAGCCACGCGCGGCGACTCCAAAGGGTGTGGTTTGCAAAGGGTGTGGTTTGCCATCGGCCCCTGGGGGTCAAACGGGGGGCGGGCGGGTACCTCGATAGAGCTCTCCGCCGCGCCCCGAGGAGGCCCGACGAGGGCAGTGTCGTGCCCTCCAGGCCTCCGCGGCGCCGATCGCAAACCACACCCTGGCGTAACCGCACCCTTTGCAGTCGCCAACACACGCGGGCCCGCCGGAAGCTGGTGCGAAAGGAGCCCGAGCCTAGTCGGAGCGTGGCTCCCCCCGCCCTCCTGCGCTCAGGTTGGCTCGGGCCACTGCGCTCTCTCTCTCTCTCTCTCTCTCTTTGTTCTCTCTCTCTCTCTCGCACTCGACGCTCAAGGCCTCCCTCTCCCTTCTACCGCTCCCTCCCCCAGGTGGCGCCCTGGAGGGGCACAGGGGATCCGATGTCGAGCAGGTCCTGCCCCTGGCCTGAATCGTGAGCAGGACGACGAGGCAGAGGAGAAGGCGGCGAGAGAGGACGAAGGAGGGGAGGAGGAAGAGGAGGAGGATGCGAAGGGGAATAAGGGGAAGTGGCAGAAAGAAAGGAGGAAGACGAGGAAGAGCAGGTGGGGGGAAGAGGAGGGGGACAAAAGAAGGATATGGCGCGGTAGACCTGGGCCGGCACGGAAACGGAAAGAGCGCTTCAGAAACAGAAACCGAAATTACTCACACCACCGTTCGTACTGGGAGCCTTGGCGTTGAGAGCTTGTTACGTCACCCCTCGCTCTTGGGAGCCTTGGTGTTCAGAGATTGTTGCGTTGCAGCCCGTTCCTGAGCCTTAGCTGGGCCTTGGTCTCAGGAACTTGTTACGTCACCGCTCTCTGCTGGGAGCCTTGGTCTTATCAGCTTGTTTACGTCACCGTTCGCTCTTGGGAGCCTTGGTGTGAAGAGCTTTTTGCGTTACCGATCGCTTTCTATTTGGCGTCTCTGGGCCTTCTTGGGAGTCCGTTTGGACCCCTTGTCGGGCCCTTTTCGAGGCCTCTTGGGAACCTCTTGGGAGCCTCGTTGGGCCTTCTTGGGGGGCTCTGGGGGCCTCCTGGGAGCGTCTTGGGGCGAAAGGCTAGACTTTTCGGTCCGTGGTCCCCCTCTTGGGGCCGTCTTGGGGCCCTCTTGGGCCGTCTTGGGCGCCTCTTGGGCCGTCTTGGCGCCCCCTTGGGCCGTTTTGGGGGTCTCTTGGGAGCCTCTTGGGCCGTCTTGGGGAGGTCTTGGGGGCCTCTTGGAGCGTCTTCAACGCAGTGAAAGCAGAGAAGCCTTGTATGCTAAAAACGCACCTTTTCCCACAAGATTTTCGCCTCCCGGTGGCCTCTTGGGACGCCTCTTGGGGGCCTCTTGGGGCTTCTTGGGGGGCTCTGGGGGCCTCCTGGGAGCGTCTTGGGGCGAAAGGCTAGACTTTTCGGCCCGTGGTCCCCCTCTTGGGGCCGTCTTGGCGCCCCCTTGGGCCGTCTTGAACGCCTCTTGGGCCGTCTTGGAGCCCTCTTGGGCCGTTTTGGGGGCCTCTTGGGAGCCTCTTGGGCCGTCGTCAACGCCGTGAAAGCCGACAAAGCGCACATGCTAAAAATATACGCTTTCCTTTGGAAAATCTATGATTTCGGCCTCTTGGGGCCCCCTTGGGGCGCCCCTTGGGCGCCTCTTGGGGGCCTCTTCGGCTGTCTTGGGCGGTCTTGGGCTCTCTTGGAGCGCTCTTGGGCCGTCTTGGGGGGGAACCCGAAAAACATGCGAAAACCAGAGGGAAAACCCGACAACGGCCACTAACACACAACTGTGCGACCCTCGCCCCCCTCTGCACTCCCCCTAAGGGGCTTCGCCCACACCAAAACGTCATCACTCGTAGCTCGCGCTCTTTCCGATACTAGAAGTGGTAATGCGCGGAAGGCTGGCCGAAAATGTGGGGTGGCACCGCCGATCATGGCGCCCGCCAATCTGGCCTCCAACTCCCGCTCCTGGACGCGGCGCCGCACGGCAGTGGGATCCTCCTCCCGTGCCCCTGCGCCTCCTGATTCCCCCCCCCCCCCGCACCGCCTGACGGACCCCCTCGAATTCGTATTCACCACACTGTCCCTCCCTCGTTTGCACCTGGAGCGAAAAGCGTCTTGCCATCATCATCATCATCATCATCATCATCATCATCATCATCATCATCATCATCATCATCATCATCATCATCATCATCATCATCACGACCACCACCACCACCACCACCACCACCATCGCCACCACCACCATCATCACCACCACCGCCACATCACCATCACCATCACCATCAACATCAACATCATCATCATCACAATCATCATCCTCATCCTCATCCTTATCCCCATCCTCATCATCATCATCATCACCATCACCATCACCATTACCATCATCATCCTCATCGTCACCATCACCATCACCATCACCATCACCATCATCATCATCATCATCATCATCATCATCATCATCATCATTGTCATGCCCATCATCACCACCACCATCATCATCATCGTCATCATTATCCTCGTCGTCATCATCATCGTCATAGTCATCATCATCACCATCCTCGCGCTCCCTACTCTTGCTACCACCCCACACTCCCCCAACCCACTACCCCGCCGCGACCCAAACCACAAAATACCCGCGACCGCGGCACAAACGCCAACGACATGGACGACCCAACCCGCGCGTTTCGGCATCTTCACGTGTTGGCTAACCACGCCATGCTCCAACCAAAACGTGGTTCTGCGAGAATGGACCGTTTTCTGGTCACAACGCAGCAAGGGAGAAAGACCTGGGCAAAGGAACACAGGACGAATGATGACCTGGTGGAACAGCAAGACAACGACTGATACACTTGCAACTTTACAGCAAGTAATAAATATTGCGGAGGGGGCATGCCATTGTGGAGTGTGATGCGCACGACGCGAATGATGGTGAAAACACATATATGCATGATGACATGCGAGAAGACTATATACATCAGAATGAGGGGGCCGAACGGTAATTCATTGTCCCTGGGTGCGTGGCCGAAGTGGGGATCCGTGGTGAAGATTATGCTTTTTACGTTGTTGTTGTCCCCATCGCGACCCGGCCCGCGACCCAACCGCGACCCACCACACGACACACCCGCGGGCCACCCCGCGACCCAACTGCGACCCACCCGCGACACACCCCGCGACCCCCTCGCGACCCACCCGCGACCAACCCGCGACCCACCCGCGATCCACCCGCGACCCTGCCCCGCGACCCACCCGCGACCCGGCCCGAGACCCACCCGCGACCCACCTGAGAACCAACGTATATATATATATACAAGACTGCAGTGGCGCTTCGCGCCATGCACCTTGGTCCTTGAAGTTTGGTTTGCAGGCGGAATGGCAGGAAGGTCAAGCCGACAATTTAGCGATAACTCCTGGTTGTCTTTTCCGGCATCGCCGCTATAATGATGCTTTTCGAAATTCTTCCTCCATGCTTACTGTTCCTTATTTTCGCCATACATTGCGCATTCTCCCCATCCTCCTCAGCTCTTTTTTGCGGAGGCTCCTCCTTGGAGAGCCTCTAGGGGGCTCACAAAAGTTGTTTCGGGTTTTCTTAAGGCCTTCTGGAGGCCTCCTGGGCGCATGCTGGGGGCCTCCGGGGGCTTCCTCGGGCCACCCTGCCTCCAACCGCCGTCTCCCTGAACGACCGGATCACGATGTGGAATTCTTCGGAGGGTGTCTTTGGGCCATCTTGGGCCGCCATGGGGCTCTCTGAGGGCCATCTTGGACCCGTGTTGTGCCGTTTTGGGGCTCTCTTGGGCTGCCTGGAAGCCCTTTCGAATGGTTGTGGGGCGATTTGGGAGCCTCCCAGGCGGCTTCGGACGCCCAGAAGACCGCCGTCTTGGAGCGTCGGGAAGCCGAAAAGAGGAGAACCCCACAATCCACCAAAACGCAAAGAAAATCAATGATTTTTGCCTCGGGGGGCCTTCTTGGGAGTGCTCGTGGAGGCCTCTTTGGGGCCGTCCTGGAGGCCTCTTGGGCCATCTTGAGGTCACGTCGGTCATTCTTGGAGCGCTCTTGTGCTGTCTTGGGGGTCTCTGGGACGTCTCCGATGACCCCCTGATCGCCCTAAGTGTGCTGGGAAGGCTTGGCAAAACGCCTGGCGAGACCCGGTGGCCGCTTCGAGGCCCGTCCGGAGGGCCCCAAAGCCCCAGGTCCCGGGAGTCCGGTTTTGGGGGGGGGGATGGGTTTTCCCCCCGCCTGGGCTTATAAAAATATAGGAAGAGGAATATATGTATATAGCGCAGCCCCCCCCAGCACATATTGATTTTGCATCGGTCGTTGAGGCGTTCATTCCTACTCTCATTGGTCGTCCTCCCTCTCTTCATCCGTCCCCGCTCGTCCTTCCCCCAATCGCCCTCCACATGTGTATATATATATATATACACACACGTAGCACCCCGCAGATGCGGATAAGAGTGAGGGTGGTGGTGGGGACGTCGGCAGTCTGCGACGCTCTGGAGAAGCCCGCCGCAGGCACAACAGTTTCACACATTTTGCAACAAGCTCGCCGCAGGCGCCAATTTTCGTTCGACCAATGTGGGTAGGTCGCGGGTGGGTCGCGGGTGGGTCGCAAATGGGTCGCGGCTGGGTCGCGGGTGGGTCGGGGGTGAATCGTTGTTGGGACGCGGGTGAGTCTTGGGGTGGATCAAGGGTGGGTCGCGGGGTGGGTCGCGGGTTTGGTCACAACTGGGTCGCGGGTGGGTCGCGGGTGGGTCGCGGGTGGGTCGGGTCGCTGGGTCGCGGGTCGCGGTTGGGTCGCGGGGGGTGTGGGTATCGCGGGGAGGGGGTGGGTCGCGGGGTGGGTCGCGGGTGGGTCGCGGGGTGGGTCGCGGGCGAATCGCGGGGCGAGTCGCGGGTAGGTCGCGGGGTGGGTCGCGTACTGGATGGGTCGCGGGGTGGGTCGCAAGTGGGTCGCGGGTTGTGTCGCGGGTGGGTCGCGGATGGGTCGCGGGTTGTGTCGCGGGGAGGTCGCCGGGTGGGTGGACGGTGGGTCGCGGGGTGGGTCGCGGGTGGGTCGCAGGGTGGGTCGCGGGTGGGTCGCGGGTTGGGTCGCGGGTGGGTCGCGGGTGAGTCGCAAGTGGGTCGCGGGGTGGGTCGCGGGGTGGGTCGCGGGTGGGTCCCGGGGTGGTTCGCGGGTGGGTCGCGGGTGGCAACAACAACAACAACTACAACTACAGCTACAACAACAACAACAACAACAACCACGACAACAACAATTACTAGCACGTGGGGACACTCCGTTCTCACCAGTGCCAGGGTTTTCATAGGAGGCGGGCAATACCCCCACTTTGTGGGGGGGCCGGTTCAAGCTCTACCAAATTTCCAAACGACTCTTCGCCACCACCCACACCCAGCTTCCCGCCCTATGACGTTCGGACACTTCACTTCGTGGCATGCGGACGACCGTGGCTACTATTCAGGGCCCCGCGGCCGACGACGACGGCGTGCGCGCGCGAAGAAAAAACGAATGTGTCCCGCATGGTATTATTTGACAGGGATGATGGCCCTGGCAGGTGCGCAACCGTTGTGCAGAAGTTCGAAAAAGTTGCTCGCAAAAGCCCGTTTGACAGAAATGTTTAAAAAGTGTTGGGTTTCCTACGAATCCGCAAGAGCGCGCGGGATGAGATTTTGACAATTTTTTGTTGAAAAACCATTGGTTTTTTGATGTTTTTATGTTAAAATCGCTGCGAACACTAAGGTTTTGGAAGGATTTCGTCTTGCGCGCGCGAATGTCCACTTTACCTTATTTTTTGCAAGGGATTCTTGAAATTTGATTATATTAGAACAAGAAATGTCATTTTCTATTGTTTTTTGCAAGGGAAAGCGGATTACAACAAAACAACCGGATCCTGTACACACCCTCTTTTCTGAGGCTTCCTCACGAAAATGATGAAAATGTAGCTGCGGCCTAGGCGGCGCAGGGGGGGCGCGCACCAGGGGGCCCAACAATAATTATTCTTTAGAATAAATAATGTTCAACAACAACAACAACAATTACTAGCACGTGGGGACACTCCGTTCTCACCAGTGCCAGGGTTTTCATAGGAGGCGGGCAATACCCCCACTTTGTGGGGGGGCCGGTTCAAGCTCTACCAAATTTCCAAACGACTCTTCGCCACCACCCACACCCAGCTTCCCGCCCTATGACGTTCGGACACTTCACTTCGTGGCATGCGGACGACCGTGGCTACTATTCAGGGCCCCGCGGCCGACGACGACGGCGTGCGCGCGCGAAGAAAAAACGAATGTGTCCCGCATGGTATTATTTGACAGGGATGATGGCCCTGGCAGGTGCGCAACCGTTGTCGCAGAAGTTCGAAAAAGTTGCTCGCAAAAGCCCGTTTGACAGAAATGTTTAAAAAGTGTTGGGTTTCCTACGAATCCGCAAGAGCGCGCGGGATGAGATTTTGACAATTTGTTGTTGAAAAACCATTGGTTTTTTGATGTTTTTATGTTAAAATCGCTGCGAACACTAAGGTTTTGGAAGGATTTCGTCTTGCGCGCGCGAATGTCCACTTTACCTTATTTTTTGCAAGGGATTCTTGAAATTTGATTATATTAGAACAAGAAATGTCATTTTCTATTGTTTTTTGCAAGGGAAAGCGGATTACAACAAAACAACCGGATCCTGTACACACCCTCTTTTCTGAGGCTTCCTCACGAAAATGATGAAAATGTAGCTGCGGCCTAGGCGGCGCAGGGGGGGCGCGCACCAGGGGGCCCAACAATAATTATTCTTTAGAATAAATAATGTTCAACAACAACAACCACAACCACAACAACCACAACAACCACAACAACCACAAATAATAATAATAACAACAACAACAATAACAACAACAACAACAACAACAACAACAACAGCAACAACAACAACAACAACAACAACAACAACGACAACAACGTAACAAGCAGAATCCTCACCACGGATCCCCACTTCGGCCACGCACCCAGGGACAATGAATGACCGTTCGGCCCCCTCCCTCTGATGTTGTGATTCACGAACAGCTTCTTCCACAAACAATGCTTGCACGATATCCCCAGCCCTTCGCGACGTCGACGCCCGCGTCTGCTCCCGGAAGCCTCGTGGGCGCCCCAATACGCCGGCTGGGTTTTCCGAGGATTCGCCGCGCTGGCGCCAGTGCCCGCTCGTGGGCGTCTCGTGGGCGCCCCGTGCGCTGCGCGGGTTGCCCGGGGATTCGCCGCGGTGGCGCCCGCGCCCGCTCGCAGGCGCCCCGTGGGCGCCCCCGTGGGCTTACTCCACAGATCTTGCAGTCGGGCTGCTGAAATAAGGAACGCTAAATAAGGAACGAAGCCCCTCTGTGGCTTCACAAAAGCCTGGGTGCACGAGATGGGCTAGAGGAACAACCACGGAAGGACGCAAGGAACATCGAGCCCCTTGCGAATCCGAACTGTTCCTTATTTCAGCGTCTTGGCTGTACGCAATGAGGTCACCTGAGCGACAATCAAAAAGGAGTCTTATGCGAGATGGCACAGCGACCGCACGCGGCGGCTCACGCGGGCCGCGGGCGCGGAACGCCACGTTGGGAGCGAGAGCTCTTACGCGCCAACCTACGCGGGCAGCTTACGCGCCGATGTCGGCGCAGATGGACCCCCTTTGCTTGCGTCGCTCACTCGCCCCCGCATAGCCTGACACCCAGCGCGGATCCGCGGAATTCGCCTGGAATTCCGGACACTTGTGTTCATGCAGTGTGTTCCCCTTTGACATGAATATGACATCCTTCATCCTTCGTGCGGTAGACACGTGCGGCCTCGGCGCGCGCAAGAGGTTTTTGACACCGCGTCGAGCGTTCAACCTTGAACGGATGGCGGCCCCGATCACTCAGGGTTGAATTCTGTCGGGTCTTGTGACGTTACAATTCCCCTCGGTTGCTTTCCGCGTCAGTGGATCGTGCGGAGCTCAACCTTGAACGCCTTCGCTGGCGTCGCCAGCGCGCCATCGCCGCATGAACCTGCCATACTCCCTCCCCCCCCGTTCCCATTTCCCCTCACACCCCAGCCCCCGCACCCACGGGCTCCTTGCTCACCTGCATGGCCAGGCGCTGCGCGGCGCTAACGGCCGCCTCCTGTCGCACACCCCCGCCCAACAGCAGAAGCAGCGACGACACAAGCAACGTTAGGACCGTTCGCTCTTCATTTCAAGGAACATAAAAGACCATCAACATAACAATTCGGCGGTCCGCACTGATGTTTGGGGAATCTGTGCTGGAGACCCCTGGCGGCGCCTTCATCGCCGCCCCTGGCACGCTCCGCGCGCCAGGGAGGGGGGCCAGGCGCGTATGCGGGATAACAGAAGCGGAAATCTGGAGGCGGGAGAGGAGGAAGGAGCCGGAGGCGGAGGAGGAAGACGGCAGGGGGAGGAGAGGGAGGACGAGGAGGACGAGGCTGCCGACCCGCCACGCCTGGGCGAGTGGCGACCCTTAGCCCCCATGTGGGGCCCCATGGGGAAGCCACGGGGCCCCCCACGGGGTGGGCAGTGAGAGGCAGCGCTCCGTGTGGGGACAAACTCAGGGGGAAGGACACGTCGGCCCAGAGTCGGCGATACGTCGCCGAGATACTGGCGATACGGTTCGCGAAAGCAGATCCGCACGCCCCTGGGTGGGAAATGGCCAACGGACCCCTACAGCGGAGGCCAGTCCACAAGAAACCTCCCACAAGAACCCCAACCCTGAGACCCCAGGACGTCCGTGGATCTTTGGAGTGGGCACGCCACGCCTTCCATCGCTAGACCATCGAAACCCAAGAAACCCAGGGAACCCTGGAGGCAAGCAGGGTGTTTCTTGGCATGGGTCTCCACTGCAACGTCGATGAATGGGCGACGATAGGGGTGGATGCGTCTTCCCCCGAGCCTGTCTCCCCCGCTGGGTACATCGCCCATGACTAACAGGGGGGGGGCAAGGGAGCACGGCTGCCCCAGCCGTGCCCCCCTTTGTGGCGACGCCCGTCGCCGTGAATCATGCTCCGGCCGAGCTGGCGGCTCACTGGAGTCGAACCGATGCGCTATGTCAGAAGCCTCCTCGATGGGGTCCGAGTAGACGAGGTCGGAGGATCTCGCCGCATCGCCGACACATCGTCGACACATCGGCGATGCATCGCCAATGCATCGGCAATGCGCTGGCACTGGCGACGACGGCGATGCATCGGCGACGTTGGCGTGGAGAAAACTGGGCCCCACATCGAGACGCATTCCTGATGCATCGCCGATGCATCGACGATGCGACGCGATCCTCCGACCCCATCTAGGAGGCCTAGGTGCGTGGGCCCCGGGAATCCGAGCTGGGCGAATTGAGACAACGGCGACTCAAAACAAATCCTCCGAGCCCTCCCAAGGTTCAGGCGCATCAACTGTCCGGGCTGCGTCCAGCCGTGGCG
>CAUYUJ010017573.1:70000-85000 GCA_963575745.1 Prorocentrum cordatum
GCATCGGCGATGTGGCGCGATCCTCCGATCAGAAGGCGCTAGCCCTTCATCTGTAGACGAGGCCCCCGCCTGTTCAAAACAAGCCTCCCTCTGGGAAACCTTCCCGGATCCCCCTTACCCCCTTAAAGGGAAATTAGGACACACAAATAAATACACACAAATAAAAATAGTCCCCATATTTTCCCATATTTTCTGGGTTTCTGTCTCCCCCCCCACTTCCCATATTTTCCCATATTTTCCTGGGAGTCGACGATTAATTGTGTCTGTGTGTTTTTTCCCCTCCTGACTTACCCCCTCCCCGAGCGCGGCCGAGAAGAAAACGACGACCGGTCGGCGGTCACCGCCCCGGAGGCTGCCCGCAACGCCCGCCGCCCGCGCAGCAGCCGCTGGCGTGCTTCGGGGCTGGACAGGACCTCCATTAGTGACACGTCGATTCGTGAATTGTCCATTTTCGGTTCTCGAAAGTGCGCCGCGGCCGTTAATTTCCAGGCTTCTCGCCCGCCAAGCTTGGGCCTCAGGTCGTTTTCACTAAACCACGTTGTACTAAAGGGGGGTCTGTCCATCCCCGAGTGCTAAAGCGAGGAAGCAATCGCCGGCCCCACAGGCTAAAAGCGTGCTAACATCTCGGGTAACAGCCTCGAATACCTCCAGTTCGCGCGCGCGTGGCTGCCCCTTGGGGTCCCCAGGCGATTACGCTACCGAGGAGCCCCACATACTGATTGTATGTCTTGTGTGAACCGCGCTTCCACTACCACCGCCGTCACGCTCTCAGGTGCCCCCTGTGGTCGTTGAAAGGAGGGGGAGGACGTGTGGGGGGAGAGGAGGGGTTGAGGAGTCATCTGTGACGGTCATATCCGGCGTCGCCTGGCACTTGGATACGAGAGGTAATACGCAATCCCGCACTAGAGGCTATGCCTGGACGACCCTGGCACGCATAGGGAGCGTCGAGAAAATGCCACGCCTGCAATGCCTGGACGACCCTGGCACGCATAGGGAGACCACCCCCTGCGCACCCCCTCTGGTGTCGAGAAAATGCCACGCCTGCTATGCCTGGACGACCCTGGCACGCATAGGGAGACCACCCCCTGCGCACCCCCTCTGGTGTCGAGAAAATGCCACGCCTGCAATGCCTGGACGACCCTGGCACGCATAGGGAGACCACCCCCTGCGCACCCCCTCTGGTGTCGAGAAAATGCCACGCCTGCTATGCCTGGACGACCCTGGCACGCATAGGGAGACCACCCCCTGCGCACCCCCTCTGGTGTCGCCACGCCTGCCCTGACCCTGGCACGCATAGGGAGACCACCCCCTGCGCACCCCCTCTGGTGTCGAGAAAATGCCACGCCTGCTATGCCTGGACGACCCTGGCACGCATAGGGAGACCACCCCCTGCGCACCCCCTCTGGTGTCGAGAAAATGCCACGCCTGCTATGCCTGGACGACCCTGGCACGCATAGGGAGACCACCCCCTGCGCACCCCCTCTGGTGTCGAGAAACTGCCACGCCTGCTATGCCTGGACGACCCTGGCACGCATAGGGAGACCACCCCCTGCGCACCCCCTCTGGTGTCGAGAAAATGCCACGCCTGCTATGCCTGGACGACCCTGGCACGCATAGGGAGACCACCCCCTGCGTCGAGAAAATGCCACGCCTGCTATGCCTGGACGACCCTGGCCGCCCACCCCCTGCGCATCTCTGAAAATGCCATGCCACGCCTGCTATGCCTGGACGACCCTGGCACGCATAGGGAGACCACCCCCTGTGCACCCCCTCTGGTGTCCCGAAAATGCCACGCCTGCAATGCCTGGACGACCCTGGCACTCATAGGGAGACCACCCTCTGCGCACCCCCTCTGGTGTCGAGAAGCTGCCACGCCTGCTATGCCTGGACGACCCTGGCACGCATAGGGAGACCACCCCCTGCGCACCCCCTCTGGTGTCGAGAAAATGCCACGCCTGCAATGCCTGGACGACCCTGGCACGCATAGGGAGACCACCCCCTGCGCACCCCCTTCTGGTGTCGAGAAAATGCCACGCCTGCTATGCCTGGACGACCCTGGCACGCATAGGGAGACCACCCCCTGCGCACCCCCTCTGGTGTCGAGAAAATGCCACGCCTGCAATGCCTGGCCGCGCACGACCACCCCCTGCGCACCCCCTCTGGTGTCGAGAAAGCACGCCTGCTGGACGACCCTGGCACGCTAGGGAGACATCTGCCACGCCCTGTTGGGAGACCACCCCCTGCGTGTCGAGAAAATGCCACGCCTGCTATGCCTGGACGACCCTGGCACGCGAGGGAGACCACCCCCTGCGCACCCCCCTCTGGTGTCGAGAAAATGCCACGCCTGCTATGCCTGGACGACCCTGGCACGCATAGGGAGACCACCCCCTGCGCACCCCCTCTGGTGTCGAGAAAATGCCACGCCTGCAATGCCTGGACGACACGCACGCAATGCTGGACCCCCTGGCGCACCCCCTGCGCACCTCTCGAGAAAATGCCACGCCTGCAATGCCTGGACGACCCTGGCACTCATAAGACCACCCCCTGCGCACCCCCTCTGGTGACGAGAAATGCACGCCTGCAATGCCTGGACGACCCTGGCACGCATAGGGAGACCACCCCCTGCGCACCCCCTCTGGTGTCGAGAAAATGCCACGCCTGCAATGCCTGGACGACCCTGGCACGCATAGGGAGACCACCCCCTGCGCACCCCCTCTGGTGTCGAGAAAATGCCACGCCTGCTATGCCTGGACGACCCTGGCACGCATAGGGAGACCACCCCCTGCGCACCCCCTCTGGTGTCGAGAAATGCCACGCCTGCTATGCCTGGACGACCTGGCACGCATAGGGAGACCACCCCCTGCGCACCCCCTCTGGTGTCGAGAAACTGTCACGCCTGCTATGCCTGGACGACCCTGGCACGCATAGGGAGACCACCCCCTGCGCACCCCCTCTGGTGTCGAGAAAATGCCACGCCTGCAATGCCTGGACGACCCTGGCACGCATAGGGAGACCACCCCCTGCGCACCCCCTCTGGTGTCGAGAAAATGCCACGCCTGCTATGCCTGGACGACCCTGGCACGCATAGGGAGACCACCCCCTGCGCACCCCCTCTGGTGTCGAGAAAATGCCACGCCTGCTATGCCTGGACGACCCTGGCACGCATAGGGAGACCACCCCTGCGCACCCCCTCTGGTGTCGAGAAATGCCACGCCTGCTATGCCTGGACGACCCTGGCACGCATAGGGAGACCACCCCCTGCGCACCCCCTCTGGTGTCGAGAAAATGCCACGCCTGCTATGCCTGGACGACCCTGGCACGCATAGGGAGACCACCCCCTGCGCACCCCCTCTGGTGTCGAGAAAATGCCCGAAGCTGCCACGCCTGCTATGCCTGGACGACCCTGGCACGCATAGGGAGACCACCCCCTGCGCACCCCCTCTGGTGTCGAGAAAATGCCACGCCTGCTATGCCTGGACGACCCTGGCACGCATAGGGAGACCACCCCCTGCGCACCCCCTCTGGTGTCGAGAAAATGCCACGCCTGCTATGCCTGGACGACCCTGGCACGCATAGGGAGACCACCCCCTGCGCACCCCCTCTGGTGTCGAGAAATGCCACGCCTGCTATGCCTGGACGACCCTGGCACGCATAGGGAGACCACCCCCTGCGCACCCCCTCTGGTGTCGAGAAAATGCCACGCCTGCTATGCCTGGACGACCCTGGCACGCATAGGGAGACCACCCCCTGCGCACCCCCTCTGGTGTCGAGAAAATGCCACGCCTGCTATGCCTGGACGACCCTGGCACGCATAGGGAGACCACCCCCTGCGCACCCCCTCTGGTGTCGAGAAAATGCCACCTGCTGGACGACCCTGGCACGCATAGGGAGACCACCCCCTGCGCACCCCCTCTGGTGTCGAGAAATGCCACGCCTGCTATGCCTGGACGACCCTGGCACGCATAGGGAGACCACCCCCTGCGCACCCCCTTTGGTGTCGAGAAAATGCCACGCCTGCTATGCCTGGACGACCCTGGCACGCATAGGGAGACCACCCCATGCGCACCCCCTCTGGTGTCGAGAAAATGCCACGCCTGCTATGCCTGGACGACCCTGGCACGCATAGGGAGACCACCCCCTGCGCACCCCCTCTGGTGCGGCGCGTCAGGGAAGAAAACCAGGACCCCACGAAGTGAGGTGAGTGTCGCGGGTGCGGCGCGGCAAGGAAGAAAACCAGAACCCCACGAAGCATGTGGGGAACAAAAAAACCATGCAAATCCCAAGCGGTCCCCCGGCGGTCCCCGTCACGGATGCCGGAACTTCTGGGGGACTGCCTTGAGGACCGTCAAGAGCGTCGCAAGAGGCACCCATGGCGGTCCAAAAGGGCCAAGCGTCGGCGGAAATCGTTCAAAAATGCCCAAGATAGCCTCCAGACGGCTTCAACCACCTCCAAGATACCCGAAGATGTCTCCAAGACCACTCCCAAGAAGCCCCCTAGAGGCACGCTTCAACGATGTTCCGTCGGTGTTTGCATGTTTCCAGCGTTCTCACCATTTCGGCCGCCGACACTCTGAGACGGCCCAAGCCCCTAAGATCGCCCCAAGACGGCCTAAGAGGCCTCCAAGAAAATCCCATCATGGCCCAAGCGGGCCCGAAGACGGCCCCAGAGGCCTCCAAGACGGACAGAGAGAGCCCCAGGACGGCCCCAAGAGGGGGCCCAGAAGGAGGAAGCAGAACGGGCATATCGAGCACTCGGCCCGTAGCGGCGTCCAGGCTGGACCTAGCGGCCCCCAAGGGCCCCCAAGAGATTCCCAAGAGGCATCCAAGGCGCCCCCAAAAGGCCCCCAAGAGCCCCTAACACTGCTACACTGGAGCCCCAAAAGAACCCTCCGAAGAGACACCAAGAAGCATCCATTACGACTCCCACCCGCAACCGCAGCAGCGCCGACCAGCAACGCCGCTTGGCCGACGAACGCGCACCCAAACGCCAACGATGGCACAATACGGGCCGGCGGAATGAGCGAAACGATGACTAGATCCCTTTCCCTCCCCCGGATTGAGCAGGGACCGACCGTCCTGGCATTCCTATAGTCCTACCACGAAGTGGTCTTAGAACTCAGGAATGGTCCAAAAACAAGAACGAGGCTCTTAGAACAGAAGCCCGAGGTGTTAGACCACAAGAGGTGCTCAGAACATTCTCTGGTGGGCCTATCTGGGCGAGCCAGGACGCTTCGCAACTGCTCGACCGAAGCGCGACGACATCGACGAAGCCGACGGCCAGCGCCGCGGAGGACACCCCGGCACGCCCGCCGCCAGCGCAGCAACCGACGGTGTGCCCGACGCCGCGCAGTCCGCTGGGCCAGCGGGCTCCGCCACCGCGGCCGGTGCCAGGCCTGCCCGCGGGGGGGGGGTCCCCCGCAGGTGGGCGCGGAGGGCGCGCTGGGACGCGGGGCGTGCTGGGCATCGTTGGACCTCGTCCTGCAGCCAAACCGTGCAAGCAGGACGCGCGATTCGGATGCAAGGGCCGTGGAAGGCCATTTCGAAGCTTGCCGGGCGGGGCGCGGCCAGCGAAAGTGGCCAAGGACGGGCCGAGGAGGCAAGGATGCAAGGATACAATCAAAACGTACATCACGGGTGGTAAGGACACAATACGCAAGACCCTTGGAGGCCGAAGCCGGGATTTTTGGCCGACGGGCAATGAAAATGACAAAGGATGGGCCGCGGAGGCAAGGACACAAGGGCACCCTAGATGAAGGCGCGAGGCCTTACTGGGCGCGTTGGCTGTACCCTTGGATAGGTTGCCCATCCTAACCAGGCGGGTTGACTGCGTCGGGGAAATGAAGGAGCGGGGATGGGGAGCTGTTGGACGATACCGATACTGATCGGATCTTGTCTGGCGACGACACCCACCAAGTCAGCTCGCTGGTGTTTGCCCCTCCGGGGCATCCCGCGGCTCGAACTGCTGGCCAGGATGGACCCGTGGAGGATGAAGGGGCCCTGGGACACACAAATAAATACACCCAAATAAAAATGTTCCCCATATTTTCCCATATTTTCTGGGTTTTTGTCTTCCCGCCCACTTCCCATATTTTCCCATATTTTCCTGGGAGTGGACGATTAATTGTGTCTGTGTGTTTTTTCCCCTCCTGAGAGGAGTCTGCGAGCATCGTGAGATCGACCCCTATCCCCATGGGCGTGGCCTGGGGCCCCACGGGCCGATGCCCCCCCCCCCCCCCCCCGGACGGGGAGGTGTGCCGCTTCCTTCGGGTTTCGATGGGTCTATCTCCAACTGGGGTGGTGAGGTGGCGGGGGTCTGGATGGGGATGGGGCTGGGGATGGTCGGGTCGGGCGAAAGGGGGGGATAGCAAAGGGAGGGTTTGAGAATCAGCTCACGTAGCTGATTTTCCCGGCGCCTCTCGGCGCCGGAGGCGACTATGTATCGAGGAATGGGCCCCTCGGTGAGGCCGAAACCAGCTGCATGCAGCAAATTTCGTAACCCCCCCTTTCCCAATCCCCCCCTTTCGCCCGGCCCGAGATGGGATGGGGATGGGGATGGGGATGGGGATCGGTTAAGCGATACTGAACTGGGGGGCGGGCACGCCAACGCCTCACCCTCCTACGCCGTGTACCTCATGCGGGCGGGACGACTGGCTTTGTCTGTGGATGTGAGAGGTCTGACAGACAATACGGTCGCGTCTACAGACCCTCTTGACTGGGGGACATGAGGGAGATGCTGATTCACGGTAGGTGTCGACCCAGCCACCGCGCTGGGACCGCTGGTGGTTGCTTCTGGTGAGCTTGACGCTATCGTGTGGATGTTACAGTGCACTCGTTGGCACCAGGGCCAAGGTTCACGTCATGTCCGGATGGACTCGGCGCTTCTGCGCTCCAGGTTTCGAGGCCTGGCGGACGTCTCAGTGCGGAGGTGAGACACCCACTGAGAGCGTAGACCATCTCAGCGCGTGAATGAGAGACCCACTGAGGTGCCCTGGTCTGTGGATCGTGTCCCAAGCTTGCGCTGCTCAGGTCTGCTCTGTAGTGTTATGCTCTCCGGCGGCTTCATCGGCAATAAATTCGTGATGCGCATATCGACGTCTACACGCTCGTCTACTGACGTGCATGCCTTTCGGATTTCCCTGTGCAGTTTGGGATCACCAATTTTCGTCATTACAGCTGACCTTTTGTATAGTCCCTCGAATAACTGGGCCTTATACCGGTCCACTCGACATTTTGTTTTGAGGCGGGGACAATCACTGACTCGTTTACCTCTGTCGCCTTTATCTCTGCAGCGTGGCTGGGCAACATTTCACAAGGTGCGCTCTTGTGAAGCATAGGCCGCGGTGGCTCCAATTGACCTCGTGAACAAGTTGCGTACATGTTCACAAAAGGAGCAAATGGTTGCACAAGTTTACTCTTGTGAACTACACCTCCCATGTAGCATCATTGTGCAGGTAGGGGAGTTTCCTTTCCACCTGGCATGCCCTGTGTAGCTCTACAAGTAATCAGCGCGCTCTGAGGGCGACCATAGCGTCCACCCTGAGCAGTTTACCATTTCCCTAGGGGATGCTATACGTCTCCTCGGGCTCAGAGGACAGGTAGCCCCTGTTCAGTTTCATTTCAAGCGATACTGAAGTACACGGGATGCGTCGACGCCTACAATCGGGCTGTCGGAATACTGAGCGCTTGACACGGAACGAATTTTTGGGGGCAGCACATATGCCTGGGTGCACGAGGAGGGCCGGAGGAACAACCACTGGATGACCTAAGGGACGAGCCCCTTCCAGACCCAAAACTAATCCTCATGTCAGCGTCTTGGCAGTACTGGGCAAGCGGCTCTGGTGGTGAACGGTGATGTTGGGCATCTGGGTTCTCCAACACCAGAATCTGGCTTCGCGCAAAACAGGCCTCGCGCAAAACGGCAAATTCGCCGGCCCAACGGGCCAGAGGCGTGCTAAGATCTCCGGTAACTGGTTGACAATTCTCTAGTTCGCGCGCGCGGGGCGGCCCCTGGGGGTCCCCGGACGAAAAGTACCCCGGGCGATCCCCGACCGACCCCCGGGAGACTCCCCCAGAGCGCTCCAGGAGCGCTCCATGAGCGCACCAACAGGGCTCCGAGACGTCCCCGAGAGCCCCAAGAAAGGCCAAGAGGCCCCCAAGAGGCCCCCAAGATGGTACACGAGGGGTCCGACATGCCACAAGATCGCTCCAAGACGCCCAAGATAGCCCCCAGACGCCCCAAGAGGCCTCCAAGAGCACTCCCAAGAGGGCCCCCGGAGGCAAAATTCATTGTTTTTCCTTAGGTTTTTGAAAGATTTTGGAGCTTCCACCTTTTCGGCTTCCCGACGCCCCAAGACGGCCCAAGAGGCCCCCAAGATCGCCCCAAGAGGGCCCAAGAGGCCCCCAAGAGGGCCCCAAGATGGCCCAAGAGGGCTCGAAGACGGCCCAAGAAGCCTCCAAGACGGTCCAAGAGGGCCCCAAGAACGCCCCCAAAGGGGCCCCAGAGAGGGAACACGAAACAACATTTCGAGCCCTCGGCCCTAAGAAGCCCCTACGAGGCCCCAAGAGGCCCCTAAGAGGCCCCAAGAGGCCCCCACGAGGCCCTCAGGAGGCCCCCAAGAGTCCCCCAAGCGGCCCCAGGAGGCCCCCCAAATGCCCCCCCGAGCGCCCCAGGAGTCCCCCAAGCGGCCCCAGGAACCCCCAAAGCGCCGCATTGACACCAGGCCCTCGGGCAAACGGCAGACATGAGACTGTATGGGCCGGCGGAATGAGCGAAGCGATTAAATAATAGGAAATCTCGAACCACACTTCTTATTTTCAAATGCGCGAATCAATCGAGCGAACATGGCACAATGAATTGTAGGAAAGCACGAACCACCCTTTACAACAACTGACTCGGTCACGAACCAATCCCACCCACCATGCCGAAACCAATATCGCGGTTACCAACTGAATCATTTGCCCGTCTATGACCTATCCCCGACTTCGTGGGGTGCTCGAACCGAAAATGCGGGGCCCGACCCGGGAATATACGATGATGGGCGTCCATCCTCGATAACGGGCGCGTCCTACCAATTGCGTCCGAATAGCCCCCTGCGGGTGCATCCCGGAGTGCCGCTCCTTTTCCGAGCGGCTTGAGGGTTTCGTCGGACAGTTGAGATCTGGGGGCCCGAAGCCGCCCGCGAGCACACGCGTCATTTGCAGGAAACACTGTTGCTACTGGCTCTTGAGGCCGCAGCGGAGGGCCTCGTGGTGCCCCCCGCTGCGGCCCCAAGAGCCCCATATGCAAGAAACTGAAGGGGCCCACAAACACACAAATAAATACACACAAATAAACATATTCCCCCATATTTTCTCACATTTTCGGTTCGTCTCTCCCCCCACTTCCCATATTTTCCCATATTATCCTGGGGATCGACGATTAATTGTGTCTGTGTGTTTCTTCCCCTCCTGAGAAACACTACTGCTACAGGCACTATTCCTCGCCGATCCTGGAGGGCCTCATGGTGCCCCGGCGCTGTGGGCTGCGGGGAACAAGGCACTCCCGTGGGGCACCAGCTGGCAGGCCGACGTCTTCTTCGAGGTGCCCATCCTATGACGCCCTGCTGGTAGGAGGCGCCCGCCCGCCAGGGAACGCGCTGCACACCAGTGTTACACCCGCGGTCGTTGATCGGGCGGCATGGCCTGACAGCGCCCGCGACGGAGCCTGCACCCCCTGAGCGCACGCGTCGCCTCCCCCGCAGACACCCGACGCCATGACTTCTTCACAACGTCGACGTCGATCCCCAAAGGTCCCCACCCGGTTCCTCAGCCTGCGTCGTTCTGTTGACGGTCCCGAGGCCCAGCGAATACCCCCCCGATGCTGAAAATTGCGAACAGAAACCTCCCGTCATGATTTTTTCACTACTCGAGGGGGTCTGGGCCTGGGGCCCTTGCCGAGCCCACGCACTCACAGCAGGAATATGTCCAGGCGATGCCATCCACCACGGGTCCCGGAGGAGCGGGGCCCAAAAACCTTGTCGCTGCTCGGTGGCCCGGGTCCCTCCACCGACCCGGCGGCCCTCGGACTGCGGCTCCGGAACTCGTGACTGCCTACCAGACCACCCCTGCCCAACGCGAAGGCCCGAATTTCGGGTTGGAGGGGGTACGGGCTTCATGTGTGCTTCCCCATGTTCCGCGACCCCCCCCCCACTGGAAATGCAGGGCAAATCGGGGCCTTCGGGTTGGGTCAGGGTGGTTTGGTGGGCGGTGACCTCGTGGGCACTGGCCCGTGTCCCGCAGAACCCCTGCCCTGCCTTTGGGGGGATGCAAGAGGGGGGGTCGGGACAGAAGTGGGGTTGGGAGGAAGATCGCTCGAAACGGCTCTTGGAAGAAGGACAAGTGACCATCCAGCTGGGTTCGTTTCCCGACCCCACCTTGGGAGAACCAGTGAGACCCCCCCCTAAGCAGGTAATTAGGCAGGCAAGCAGGAACCCGACCTGGCGAGGGGCTGGGGTGGTGGGCACCGCGGTGCCTCAGTACACTATGTTCTCCTCGCGAAGGCTTCTTCCAGACGGCCCCTTGCATCTGCATCAGCAGCACAAACCAACCATCCAAGCCGCTCCGTGTCGAACTCCGAATCGCGCCCCCCCTCTACGAACACCTGATTCACGCGAAGGCAGATGATCGCCGAGTCCACACCGGAAGCGACATGCTACCGAACTCGCGACCAAAGCCTACTTCATATTCCCCGGGAAGATCCAAGACGGATGTTCTCCGCGATGTCTGGCCCTGGGGCCAGTTTGGGGCCCCGGCGTAACAACACAACGGCCTGCGGGTTCGAGGCCTCCGGGGTCCCCGCGTTGGAACAATCGTGGCATCTGCGTGCTGGGCATGCGGCTTCGAGCTCGAGGTCTCTTGACGTCTCTGGCTCTTCCAGGGAGGCCTCCAAGAACTTGGGTGCAAGAGCGTCATGATTATTTCATAACATCGACCCCCAAGGGTGCCCACCCATTCCCCGAGACCGGTTTTTCATCCTGAATCGTTATTTGACGGTCCCGAGGGCCGGGAAGGGCCGCCAGATGCCGAAATGGCAAAAAACCTCCCGTCATTTTTTTTCTCATTGCTCGAGGGGGGTCTGGGAAAGCCTCCGGACCTTCTTCCCAGCAAAGGCGGATACAGTCTCCTGGCTTGCTGAGGAGCGCGTCTCCCAGGGTGTTGCCAGAGCCTGCCCTGGCCCGAGGTGCCCCTGGCCATCTGCTGCCTATTGGAGCACCTTGTGTCCCTCTGTGAAGGGGAACTGGGACGCACAAATAAATACACACACATAAAATGATTCCCCATATTTTTCCCTATTTTCTGGGGTTTTGTCTTCCCGCCCAATTCCCATATTTTCCCATATTTTTCTGGGACTCGACGATTAATTGTGTCTGTGTGTTTCTCTCCCTCCTGACTCTGGGCATTCACGAGGGGTGCTCTCGGGAGAGCGCCGGAGGCCTCTCCTTGGAGGCCCTCGGGCCACCTCCGGCATCCCATCAGGACGCTGCCACGGGGCCCACACTCATACAATCACACAAACACACAAACACAAACAACCACACACAACCACACACACAAACACGCAAACACACACACACACAATAATCCAACCACACACACATACAAATACATACAAGCACACAACAGTACACACAATCATACACACTAACACAGAGACGGGCCCAGGGCCTGCCTGACCAGGGACCCCCGGCCCGAGGCGACGATGACGGTAAGGACGACGACGCCGACCAGCCAACCTCCGAGGCAACTGGTTGTGTGATAACCGACCTCTTAATCACACAAACACACATGCCTGCCCTTGCTGGACATGAACTGCGAGCAGCAGCCGCTCTTCGGTTGATCGGGAGTTCCTATAGACATAGAAGAGTGGGCGCGCGCGGGAGGCGGTGGCGCGGACGGGCGAGGATGAGGAGGACGAGAATCAGGAGGGCGAGGCTCGCGAGGGGGGAGATCAGGAGACTGAGAGTCAAGCGGCTCAGGAGCAGGCGAGCGTGGAGCAGGAGCGTGAGGATGTTTCTCCAAATCCTCGTGCTCCTGCTCTTGAGGGCCAGGAGAGCAAGGATCAGGAGAATCAAGATCAGCAATTGGTGAGGATCGGGCGAGTTCGGGCGAGATTGGAGCAGGAGAAGGAGTATCAGCAGAGTGAGGATCGGCAGAGTGAGCATCACGAGGAGAACGAGGATCAGGAGAATGATAATGAGCACGAGAAGGATAAGGATCAGGATCGTCAGGCAGGAGGGTGAGGGTGAGGAGAGAGAGAATCAGGAGGGTGATGACTGTAAGGGCAAGGGCCACGAGGGGGGCCCTCAAGAGGGTGAGTCTGCATTGCGAGGAGCTACCTTATCACTCCTCCTCCTCCTCCTCCTCCTCCTCCTCCTCCTCCTCCTTCTCCTCCCCCCCATGCCCTGCCCCTGGCCTCCTTCGCCTCCTCCTCCTCCCCCTCCTGCCTCCTGCTCCTGCCTCATCCTTTTGCCGCCTCCTCCGCCTCCTCCTTCTCCTCCTCCTCTTCTCCCTCCCCCAGCTGCTGGGGGCCTCAGTCGGCAAACGATCAAGCGACCTTGCGCGGATGCCTCCAGCGAGACCCTCAGACTGGGACACGCCCAGCGCGCCCGGCGCGCCTGGCGCGCTCCCCGGGAATAGCCCCCCTGGGGGCGCGACGGGGCCTGCCTTTCTTTAGAGCGTGAATTACCTCCCCCGCTTTCGCTTCCAGGCAAAACCAAGCCATACCACGCGCCTCCTCGTCAAGCGGCCTGACCAGTACAGGCCGCAATTTGGCATCGTTTGGTATCTCTTGGAAGCGAGGGTGGTCAAAAGCGAGGTAGGTAGGTTTTCCCCCGATTTCTTACGCGCTGGGGGGTCGACTCTGCGAGGATGCCTCGAGCGAGAACCCCGCACTGCGACACGCCCGGCGCGCTCCCTGGACATGCACGGCCCCTGGTGGCGCGGCGGGGCTCGACCCTCTCACGGGGCCAGGGGATCGACTTGGCGAGGACGTCTCGAGCGAGGGCCCCCCGGACTGGGTCGCGCCCGGCGCGCTTCCCAGGGAAAAAGAAGAACGACCCCGCGCGGCGGGGCCCGGGCTTCTCACGCGCTGGGGGTTCGGGTGGCGTGAGTTCCACAGAAACTGCCTCAAACAAGGGAAGAGTGATAGTTTATGTTTTTTGTTTTTTATGTATTTTTTCTTTTGTTCAACCATCGCGGTTAAACATGCCCTATATACATCGCAGTTCGCGGAGCAATGTGTCAGAACAAGGGAAGAGTGACAGTGGGCATGCCACTCCTTGACAACCACCCTGTCCACATCTGCGGCCGCCCCGATCGCCGCTGCGACCTCCCCAAACGGGCCCGCTCTGTTCGGGGTCGGCTACCGCGCCACGGCCAATCCTAGAGGCCTCCTAGATGGGGCCCGAATAGATGAGATCGGAGGATCGTGCCACATCGTCGATGCATCACCGATGCATCAGCAAATGGGGCTCCGCATCGAGCCGCATCGGCAATGTGGAGCGATTCTCCGATCTCATCTTCTCAGACCCCTCCAAAACCGACAGGGAGGATCGGTTCGGGGTCGGATATCACGCAACGAACAACGACATAAACAACAACCTTGAACGGCCCGCACGTACCGCCACACCTTTATGATTATGCAAAGCTTGCTTATCTTGGCATGTTTGCTGTATGAATATATCTATGTACACATACGTTTTCCAGCGGAACCGCAGACACATCAGAAGGCGGGTGTTGCTAGAAGTGCCCCTGGTCCAACGTTCCCACAGGACTTCCAGGAAGGCCCCCACGGCCTCCAGAGCACCCCTCGCGAGGCCTAGAGGGCCCCAGGGGCTTCGAGATTGAGGGACAAGCTGGGGGCACCTTGTGAGGGGCAATTTCAGGGGGGGACTGGCATAGCGGGGATGCATCGACCTGGGATCGGCGATGCATCGCCGATAGATCGGCGATAGGCCTCCGATAGTGAATCCGCACCTTCCTGGGCAGGTTGAGGCTATCGGGCCAGCATTGGCGATCGATGGGCGACTGGGGGTCGATGCATCCCCCTCTACACCCTGCGAAATGCTTAAGAAATCATGGGTTAAGAATTTCAGAGTCTCAGAACTTGAATAAAAACCCAAAATTTCCATTCAAATCTTAGGATTTACATTGAAACATTAAGAATAATCGAGAGTCTGGCCGAAAAAATAAGTTTTCTTAAGCATCGCCTAAGGTGTATGCCTGTCCCCCCCATCGTTGCCCCCGACCGTGGGCCAGCGGCACTTCGAGCAGCCCCCGAAGAAGAGACCAAAACCTTCTGGCGCCGGGCCCTGCCGCTGCCGATGCCGCCGCGCGGCCCGGCCGGTGCACCCCCCCTTCCCACCCCGAGGTGCGAGGAGAGACGGCACCACCGCCACCAGCTGGCTGCGCCCACAAGAGTCAGGAGGGGAAAAAACACACAGACACAATCAATCGGCGATTCCCAAAACATATGGGAAAATATGGGAAGTGGGGGGGGAGACAAAAGCCCAGAAAATGTGGGAAAATATGGGGGATATTTTTATTTGTGTGTATTTATTTGTGTGTCCCAATTCCCCTTCAGAGAGGCGGCGACATCCGAAATCTCCCGAGTCGATGGGAGGCGGAAGTGCGCGGTTCGGTTTGCGGCACGTGCTCGGAGGACTCCGGGCCCCGCCCCCGCCGCCCGCCGCCCATCGAGCTGCCTCGATCCCTGCTCGGCCAGGGTGATCCCCACCAGCCATTTGGGCGACAGGTGGTCTAAGGCGGCTCTCTTTCCTCTTCCACGACCCCTCTTCCCTTCGGGGAGGGAAACCCTCCCCCTCCCCTCCCTGATGTTTTTTTAGAGGCATCGCGAGGTGTCGGAGGCTCCTGTTTCGGCCATTGGGAGGGCCATTGTTTGCCACCTCTCACGAGGACCTAGGCTCCCGAGAGGAGGAACAACAATCGAATAACCCCCTCTTT
>CAUYUJ010017573.1:90000-129266 GCA_963575745.1 Prorocentrum cordatum
CGCCAATGTAAGCTTGTGATTTCTTTACCACGTACTTGATACATGAGATGAGCTGTTCAACATGCATAGGTGTGATACCGTGACGCCATGCACAAAGACGCTGTAACAGACCAGACTGAGGACAGTGCTCGAGCGGTGTCGGAATGGCTAGCTGCAGCTGCTTATAGAAAAACTTCTGCACCCTTTTCCGATCAAGATCTTGCGGCAGCAGGCTAAAGACAGAGGCATACACAGTGGCCGTGTGCAAGATGGACGAGAGAAACCCATGCTTCCACCACCCCATCATCCCACGAGCAATACACATGTCATCACTGCTACGAACCTCTTGCAGACGAGCGAGGGCAGGCTGAAGTGCAGGACACTTGGCGAGCAAGCGTAGCTGGCTAGCACTGGCAAGGACAGAGAGATTCGGGAACTCGACGCTAATGCCCAGGCTGCGCAGACCCATGAGAATGTGCTTAGAGAAACTGCGACGCGGAGCTGCACTCAGCAACTGCATGGCCCTATCATTCGCAGCCAACAACGCAGGCGATGGTGGATAGCATTGAAGTGTGAATTGGAGCTTGGATAGCGCTAGACATTGATACGATGAAATAGAGAGAGGGAGACCAAACCCTTGCTGACGGATGGCACGATATCTGGCAGTAAAAGCAGGCAACACTTCATCCCATGCATACTTGTATGCCTTGGGACCTATGAGGATGCCGAGGTACTTACAATAGTGGGCAATCTGCAGCAACGCGAAGGGCTCACCTAGATCCTCGCAGAGCCTGATAAACATGTTCATCTTAGTATCCCCGACCAGAAGGACCACACATTTTTTGAAATTCAGGTAGAGGCCAACCATGGGCCCAAGCAGGGAAATATGAGCAAGAACCCGAGGGAGCCCAGCGAGCACATTAGGGAGCATGATGAGCCAATCATCGGCGTAGGCCAGCATACGGTGAACATAGCTACCACTCTTCCAGATCAGCCAGCGCATGATGGGGTCAGTACACAATGCGAACAAGATCATCGATGCGGGGTCCCCTTGCCGCACACCTCGTTCAATCATAATCTGGACAATCCGACGGCCTCCGAGAGTAACCCAGCCCGAGTTCGAGCGATAAAGCTCCTGGAAGAAAGCGATGATGGCAATAGGGAAGCCCATGCGAGTTTAAACGAATATGATCCAGCTGATGAAGACCGACGGAAAGGCCGCCGAGAAATCCGTCAGGAGCTCGGCTGCATGCTTACTACCAGTCCCCCATTGCTCCATCCCCCACGCCTCAGCCTCGACAATGTTAGTCAACATATCCCTCCCACGGATCCCTCCCTTCTGGTCGTCCAATACAGTGACAGCAGCGACAGAGCAGAGCGGCACAGACATGGCGAGCGATAGGCACTTGCAATCGGTGTCCGAGAGGGCCAGCGGGCGTGTCGCAGCCGGGGCCCGTACGGCACCGGAGACTGTGTCCGACGGGCTAGTGCCCTTCGGGAGGAAAACGAGCAGCATCTCACGCATGCTGTCGGGCATGTCTACACTGTTGTTGTGGTATAAGTGTGTATATGCACCATATAGAATTTCCAAGGCAGGTGTGCAACGCCAACAGGAGTATGGTATACCATCGGGCCCAGGGGCAGTGTTTTTGCGACCGAGCATCAGATCGTCGAACGTGTTTTGGTCCAGGAAAAAGGTGGGCTGAACCTCGAACTCTGCAATCTTCGGGATAAGCTGGCCAACCTCCTCCCACAGAGACCTGTCTTCAGGTACATGCTTAAATACTTGCCCCCAGTGCGCAGCAAGAGCAGCGCCTGATTCATCAAGCGAACGGCAGGGTTCCCCGTCCTCGTTAAGTACACCTAGCAGAAAAACTCGACGACGAAGCTTACTCCACATCTCTTTCTTACGCCTCCACCTCCCCGCCTGCCTCTGTAACCATGCCTCCTCCTCCAGGCTCTTTGCGACGAGGGTCTCCAACCCGTTCAAAGTCTCCTGAATCGTGGCCTCCTGTAGTGCACGCGCGTGCTCACACAGCTGCGGAAGGTCATTACAGGTTTCCGTCTCTACGTCGAAGAAGGGCAGAAGATCGGGGTAAGTGCGGAGAGCAGTGATACACATAAAGAACTTGCGATATCGTACACCACGAAGTGCATGCATAGTCCAATAATGTTTCTCGGCACGGGTGCGCGCACGACGGTGCTTAATCTGCTGACGGGCGGGGCCAACCTGCTCAGCAAAAATCTTCTTGGCAGCTTCCAGCCGCACTAGTGGATGCCAAGAGTCAGGGATATCCTGCAACAACTGCCAGGTAAGCAGCTTATATTCAGGAGAGTTAGCCACGAAAAGAGGAATAGCTGGAGCAGACTTGGTCGGGTCGAACTTCTGAAACGAAATAATAAGCGGCCGATGGTCCGAGGGTCCAGAACGATCCAGGCTGCCCCAAACTTTCGCTTGCATCGTATAGTCCTGGAGGAGGGGGCTGGGGAGGTCCGAGTAGATCCTGTCCAGACGCGACGAATGAGATTCACGGGAATTGTTCCAGCCTTGCCTCGTGGGTTCCTCCTGGGCAAACTCGATCCAGGAACTACACAGAGCACGGAATACATCATGATGTAAGCGGTCACCACTGTGCCAGGTATGACCATCATCTCCCATCCTTCCTTCCTCCTCAAGGGTAAAATTCCAGTCCCCAGCAATCAAGTTGAAAGAAGCAGTGGCAGGCGGCAAAGCGTTACGGATATCACCCAAGATGCGGCGATACAAAGGCGTCCCATCACTAGTATTAGGCATATGGCAATTGAGAATGCACAACATGGTACCACGACCAATGCACCGAGTAAGAAGCACGCGACCAGAGACAACAGGAGAATGAGAGATAGAGGTGAAAAGCTGGGCAAGCTGCTCATGTACGATAGTCATGACACCTCCAGTGTTAGCTTCCGCATGCATAGAGTATCCTATGGAGCACCCTCGAAGCTGCGACTGGAGCTCTTCTATGTCCCCAAGATGGCCATGAGTCTCTTGCACACAGACGACGCTATGACGAGTGGCCAATTCCAGGAGCTGGGAGTAACGACGTGATGCACGAGGTCCCCCACCACCCACAGCAGTAAATAGACATTGAGAATTCCAACTGACGATAGAGAAACTGTTGATCGGGATGTACGGCATAGTGGGAGCAGCAGCAACAGCAGGGGAGATGGAACTAGAGTTGGAAGATGAGCTGCTAGACGAATTAGAAGAGCTGTCAGAACTACCACTGCTACTACAACTACTATCAGAATCGCTGCTACTAGACGAATCAGGAATACAGTTTAACCAGGGCTCTAAGTCAGACTCACTATCATGGCCATCTTCGGACGGGTCAAAAGGGACGCCTGAGAGCCACCTTCGCTGCCTCGAGCAGCGAGTCTGCATGGGCCTCCAGCCCAAATTCAGGAAGTGCCGCAGTTTCTAAGTCCACGTGGATCTCGTCCGAAACGTCACTTGGCGTCAGGTGGGCGACGCGCACGGGGTCCTCCTGGCTGCGGAGCACGTAGATGTCACCGCCCAGGCCGTTCGAGCCGACAGTGTAGTTGGTAGCATGAAGGATGGTCTCGATCTTGTTGCGCATCTTGCCCATCGCCAAGAATAAGCGTCGGCTGCGAAGATCCAGATCACGACGAAGTTTGAGAGAGAGAATGCCTCCACGAGGGTCGGGAAACGTAGTGTTGGGATCGAAGTTGCCGAGGAAGTCGCTGGCCTGCAACGCGTCGCCGAACTCGAAGATAGCCTTACGATTCATATCAAATGCCTTGATGATGCACTGCGCGTGGTTGCCCTGTGGCATCGCCTGCAAGCGGACCGCCTCGGCCGCGCGGCGCAACGTACTGGCCATCATAGGCCTCGGAAAGCCCAGAAGAACCAGCCTGCATGCACCCTCCTGCTGCGATGAAGTACGTGATGATGAAATCCGAGTAGATCCTGAGGCCGCCGCCGAGCGCGAAGATGATGGGCTGAGTACCCGCTGCCGACGATGTGGTGGCTGCTCCTGGTCCTGCACGTGTTGCTGATTGCCCATGGTCTCCATCTTCTCCTGGATCTTATTGATGGTGGCCTCGAGCTGCAGGATCTTCTGGTTGCGCTGCGACGCGAAGTCGGCTGCATCCATGGAGTCCTCAGCCTCAGTCTGAACCGCCTCCATGCGGGCCTCCAAGATGTCAAGACGAGCTGCCGCTGCACTGATGTCGGAGCCCATCTGCTCGAAGCTTTGGTTGACCGAGTTCTGCATGTCATTAATGCGGGAGTTCATGCTGGTCATACCATTGAGCAAGGTCTGCGCCCACGCAGGAGTGGCCTCGCCAGCTCCAGCCATGGCCGCGATGCTGGGAGCGCGAGTGGGGAACAGAGCCTGTGGTGCGAGAAAGAGGACGGGTAGCTGCACCCGCCGAGCTGCTTGAGCCAAAATGGCTTGAGCCAAAATGGCTACGGAGGGAAGATGATGATGAGGATGAGGAGGAGGAGAAGGCTGAGGAACAGGAGGGGGAGGAGGGGTAAAAGAAAGAAGAGGGACGTGAAAAACAACAACAAGACACATACTCAAAACCCTTTCGCGCTCACGTGGAAAAGCCGGAACACCCGTGACTTCCCTTTTTTTTTGAGTTTGTCGTGTTTCCCCATGCGGGGAAAAACAATGTGTTGATTATGTATAATGTTTTTCCTTTCTTTCCTCATCCATCCCCTGTGCGCTTGGAGTTTCTGAGCGGCCCACGAACCTTCCTCGCAGCAGGGCGGAGGCAGGGAACACAGGCAAAAACTGAAAAACAAACAAAACCGTTTTGTTGTTCTCGCATGGGGGTAAAAAACAGCGACACCTGTGACTGTCGCTATGTTTCAAGTTGTTCTTGTTCTGCCATGTGAAGCATATGGTTGTGATTCGTTTTTAATGTTGTCCTTTTGTTCCTCCTCCTCCCTCCCCTTTCTTAACGGCCAACGGCCCTTCCTCGCAGCAACACGGGGGAACGGAAAAAAAAGACAAACAGGAACAACAGTCAAAACCCTGTGCTTCCACAAAGGAAAACCACACAAAGCAACGACACCTGTGACTGTCGGTCTTTTTTACATTCGTTTTGTTTCCCATATGAAAACGATTGGTTTTGACTCGTTGTCATGTTTTCCCAGTGTTTCCCCTCCCTCCCCTGATCGCCGTGGGGTCTTAGCGGCCCACGGCCCTCCCTCGCAGCAGGACGGAGGGGGAACAAAAAAAAAAAAAAACGGGAACACATACAAAACAATCAAACCAAACATGTTTTGACAAAGCATGGAAAAGCAACGAAACCTGTTACTGTTGCAAGTTTTCAATTGTTCCTGCTTTTCCATGTGCAATCACAAGGTTGGTATTGTTTTCATGTTTTATATGTGTTCCTCCTCCCTCCCCTGAGCGCCCTGGGGTCCCTGAGCGGCCCACGGCTCTTCCTCGCAGCAACACGGGGGAAGCAAAAAAGGAAAAACAGGAAGCAGAGTCAACACCCTTTGTTTTCACAGGGAAAAACAGAAACACATAGTGAAACCTGTGACTGTCGCTCTGTTTCAAGTCTTTCTTGTCTCTCTCGTTTACAGCTAAAGGTTTTGACGTTTTCTCTTGTTTTTCATGCTTCCCTCTCCGTCCCTCTAGCGTCCTGAAGCGTCTAAACAGCCTACGGAGCCTCCGCTCATAATGCGACTGCATCGGGCCCTAAGACCTCAGGCGACCCCCATCCAATTAGGATTCTGTGTTTTGTCCAATCATATTACAAACAGAGGATCACCGATCCAAATGATTCGTTTGTTGTTTGTGAGACAGGAAGGCCCCAGCAGCGTTCCTTTTTCCTTCCAAAATGGCCCCAACAGGCCCTCCAAGGCTCCCAGGAGGCCTAGAAGGGGGCCCAACGAACGCCCCAGGAAGCCTCAAGAAGTATCAACAAAAACAAAAAACACCCGAGAGGCCCCCAAAAGGCCCCAAGCGGCCTCAGACAGCCCAAGGTGACTTCCAAGATGGCTCAAGATAGCCCAAGCTGGCTCAATATGGCTCCCAAGATGCTCCAACAGGCCCCAAGACCCAAGACCGCTCCCAGAGAGACGGTTCGATCTGGCCACGGAACCTCCCCTGGGGGCCGCGAAGAAGCCGCGCGGGCCCGGAAATTGCCCCAACGCGCCGTCCAGGCCGCCTCCCTCGCTGTTTGTTTGACTACGCGTGTCTCTTCCTGTCTCCCCCCGCCAGCTCTCACGGGCATCGTTTCTGGATGGGCCGGTGGAGCAGCGATTTTTGGTGCGCGGGCCCGCGAAGCCGAGTCGAACGCCGAGCACGGAGGGTCAAAGGCTGATGGCCATACTTGTTGTTCGCGAGCGTCGCGGTCCAACCGCGCACCGCCCAGGAGCGAGGCAGCCGCGCCAAGATCTAAACTAGGCACTAAGCGCGCAGGAGCGTTCTACGCTGCGACTGAGGAGGCGAAGAGGACGCTGAAAAAAAACATACCGAAAACGCAGATGCCGTAGGAGACCAGGAAGTGGATCCGGCCCGCGTGCAGGGCCAAAATGGCGAGGTAATTCGAGCCCTAGCCCCCGAAGACAACGTCTGCGAAATCGAGGGGGACGATGACCGCAGTCGCGCAGTCGAGGGCAAACCGTGCAAGCGCTCAAAGGAGGACTCCTGATCGCCAGGGGGAGGTCAAGAGGCGCGAATGCGAAGGGGCCCCTTACGCGCGCGGAGAGCACGCAGGCTGGGGCCGCGGCGGCGGGGCAAAGACAGTGCCAGGCAGAGCGCCGACAGCGAGGCGGCGGGGCGCCAGGAACGCCAGATACATCGCTGAACTCCCGGCGGCGAGGCCCAACCAGCACGGGGAAAACAACGTGTCCGACGACCCCGAACGGGCGAACGGCGCCCACGAGCCGATGGGGGGCCAGACGGCCAGGGGCACCCCGGGGGAGGGCGAGCGGCTTGCCCCAGAGCGACCGGCGAAACCGAACAGGGACAGCAGGCACCCAGCAGGGCAGGGGCGACAGGGCGGTGGGCCGAGGGGGCCCCGAGGCCACGCGCGCCAGAGAGGGGCCGCCGGCGCCGGCCGCGACGCCCCGGGGGGTCGTCGAGGACCGGGGGGGGAGGTGCCGGCGGCGGCCGAAAGAGGCCGGGGGCGGCGAGGCGCGGCCCGCGGCGGGGGTGCCCCAGCACGCGCGAGGCGAGGCGGCATTAGGCGCCAGGCCGCGGCGGCCGCGAAGCGGGCCGCGGCGGGGGTGGCTGGCGAGCGCCGGGGGCGGAGGCCAGGAGGCGGGCGGGGGGCGGGCGGGGGAAAGCAGCTGACAGCCGGAGAATGCAGCGCCGCAGCCGCGGGGGGCGGGGGCCAGGATGCGGGTGGGGGGGAAGCTGCTGACAGCCGCAGAATGGACCGCGGCGGGGGGCGGAACAAACGGGGGGGCGGGCGCGGGGGGCGGAGGCTAGGAGGCGGGCGGGGGGCGGGCGCAGGGAAAGCGAAAGACAGCCGCAAATGAAACGTCGGGGGCGGAAGCCAGGGGAGAGCGTCTGACGCCGCAGAATGGAGCGCAGTGCTGGTGTGGAGCGACTGACAGACGCGCCATGGGTAGGGAGCAACCCCGAGGGGCGGGCGAGGTGAAAGGCGACTGAGAGTGGCAGAGTGGCGCAGGAGGGCGGACGGGGAATGGCGGGGGGCGCGACTAACAGTCACTAGGTGGTTACTGTAGCGTGCTGCGTCAGGCTGCGAGTCCTGCTGCCGCGAGGGATCCAGCAGTTTTTTTTGACCTCGACAGGCCCCGCCGCATAGGCCTTGAGGCGACTCCTCGCTGCAACTGCGGGCACTACAGCGAGACAGAGTGCAGCCGAACAGAGATACTAGACAATTCGATGCAGCAGCTGCGCACAGGAGCGAAGGGCGCGCCAAGGCGCGAGCGCGAGACTTGGCCCAAAGACCCAACGCTGGGCGGCTCCTCGCAGGCCCACTCGAACCAAGGGGAACGAGCTACACCTGGACTGGGGTCAGCAGCCTGAAGCGACGCAGCACGGGACAGGACGCAACAGTGGCTCCGCGCCGAGGAACGAAGACAGGGCGGCCCTTCGCACAGGAGGGCAGCCGAATAATAGAAAGCATAAGCTTAAAATATTTCAAGCACATCGTCGATATATACAGTCACAGTCCGACCTTTCACGTGGGGGTGTATGCCGCGGCAAAATAGTTCCATCTAGTCCCAGCATGTCTGGGCGGCTTGCCTTCGCACCGCTCCCCAAGCCCTTTGGCCCTGCTACCCGTCGAATGACTCTTACATCTAACTCGCATAAACAACACAGAGCCATCGGAACAGTGAAATGCCATGACTTTACGCCCTAAACTCTGGAGAACATTGTCCTCTAACTCAAACCTATTGCTGCACCTACCTGGGGCGGGCTCTTGCGGGCGCCTTTTGCCGCGCAAGCACAGGGGCGACCTCAAAATACAAGGTCATTTTTCCAGGCGCGTGAGATATTGGCCTGGCTCGGGGCGGCAGGCACAGGCACATGGAGGACATCAAGCGACAACTTGGGCCACGGCGGAAGCAAATGGGCAGCTCAGAAGCAGCAGGCACGGGCAACAGTGACCAGAGCGTCATCAAATTGCAGGCAGCATCTGTTGGGTGAAGCTGTAGGTCATGCTTGGCCCCAGCATCTGCATCGCGATTGCCTCAGCGCAGAAACCTTTCACGAGCAGAAATGCCGTCCTCGTCCACGTCCCGGTATGCCTTGAGCTTGGCAATGGACTCGCTCATATCACCTTCTTCACTGTTTGCGTAAATAACTCAATCCAGAATGCGGTTGCTTGCCTGAGTAGCGCTCAGGCAGCGGCAGCAACGAGTGTGCACTACGTCGGCGCAGTCGCTGTCAAGAACCGAGGGGTAGCACACTAACTGGGCGACAACACAGCGAGCCGAGCATTCAGCAGCCTGCGGTGTCTGCGGGAAAAGGGCCCAGACTGGTCCTCGAACCTCTCCAAGGCACTTCCCGTCATCCGAATTCATAGATATGCACCAAGTAGCACGGGACATCTCACGAACTGCGCGGCGCTGGCAGGCCCCATCGAGGAAGAGGTGGCCCCGCGTCCGACCGCTGGCGGGGGCCACGGGGCCCTCGGGGCTCTGAAGTTTGTCAGCGTGCCCAGCGCGCAGCATGGCGCCGACGCCCTCCACGGCAGGACGCGGCAAAACATCGACGGGGTGAGCGAGAGCTCCACGAGCATTGAGGGCGACCGCGTGGCGGTCGGCCTTAGCTGCCCAGACTAGCGCGGAGTCCGAGACTGCCGAGGCAGGGGCCAGCTGAGCTCGCAGCTGCTCCATCGCGTCGGAAGATCACTGCCGCAAGCGGTGGAAAATGCTGTCTGGCGCCTGCCGACAGAGTGGACAGAGCTCGTCAACCTGATACCCGCGCCCTCGAGCTTCATCAGCAGTCCAGATGTCATCGCAAGAGAAGGCCCTACTCCACCCTCTCTGCGCGGGGGTGATGTCTTGTTAACTGTTGGTGGCCGCTTGGGGACATCGAGGCAAACCCTGCAATCCATGTCCCAGTTGCCCGCCAAGTCCCCCCCGAGGCCCCTGTGCCAAGCATCCTTACACAGGTCTCCATGAGGCTGGGGGGGGGGGGGGGGGGGGGGGGGGGGGGGGAACAGGCCCATACTAAAAGTACAACCGCGATTGCCCGCAATCGCGATGCAATTGTCCACGGCCCAGCCAAGGCGCACAAGCGCGAGCCGAAGCGCCGAAAATGAGGAAGGGCAAAGGCGGACTGCCAACTACGTCTCAACTCAGGATGCTGAATGGAGAAAGGATGAACGCGAGTCTGGGCCCACCAAATCTCTCTGCTCAACCTCAGCAGCGACGCGCGCCGCTCGCCAGCAAAGATCATCCGACAGCATACTGACAGCAGTGAGCGAGCGCCCTTCCGAGAAGGGCCTGGCAGTTGAGAGCGCGTGCATTCTCATCGCCAGAAGAACTTGGTCGCTGACTCCAAGAATGTCCGCGCCGTGCGCCCCGCCAGGGAGAGGTCCGCGCGCGCGAGCTCCCAGGGCTCGGCGACCCACGTACCCCGATTGACGCTGGAAGCTGTGAGCCCCCCGCCCGGCCCATGCAACTCGCGCTTCGAGCTTGGCGCAGCGCCCCGAAACACACACCGCAGCTCCTGCGGTGTAATCCACTCCGAGGTGAACCGCGGCGACGGTGACCCTGCCCCCCAGCGGGCCAAGCGCGGGAGCAATATCACGGCCAAGTGCCGTGCGCGAGGCAACCGAGAACTTTGCCCAAAGAAAGCTGGCGGGTCATCTTGTTGGGGGCAGCGAAAGCATGATGGAGCGCAGCAGTAGAGAGAGAGAAAAAAAAAAAAAAAAAAAAAAAAAAAAAAAAAAAAAAAAAAAAAAAAAAAAAAAAAAAAAAAAAAAAAAAAAAAAAAAAAAAAAAAAAAAAAAAAACGAAACACGACATAACATGTTTGGAAACGCGGGTGCATGAAATACCCGTGTCATAAATATACATATCAAATTCAAAGGAGGGAAGGGTGGGAGTGGTATTGCAGGAAGACCTATCATACACTCTGATATGGGTGGTCGCCATACTGCACCCCGCTAACGCTCCGTTGCCCGCGAATCACGGGCCGACCAGGAGCCCAGCTATCGACGCAAACCTGCCGCGTCGACATTCGAAAAGAGTGAGCCGAGTGAGCACCTGCGGAAAATCAGCTAGCACACAGCGAGCCTCGAGCGTGCCAAGAGGATTGTTTCATAATACTTCGGCACGTCGTAGAACACTCTGGCGCTAACTTCCTTCCTGGAGGTACCAGCTTCGGCGCGACCCGACCGCCTCCAGACCACATCCGAGGCTCCGCGAAACGCACCAGCGGCCCAGTGCCGACGGGGGTGTTGCTGCTCCCAGAACAGGGCGCGGGCCCGTCGGAGACGGCCTCGCACCCTGTACCAGGAGCAGAACACCCCCATCGGTCTGTAGCCGCCAGTGGGTTTCGTGAGCATGGCGAGAAGCACCGCGCCAATCTGTCTGGGCAGCTGGCCGAGCGACCCCACTATCTCACAAGGCATACCAAGGGCAACGAGACCGTCATCTCACAAGTGCTGGACAATGCCCGCCGTCAATTCCATCGGAAAAGACAGCCGGGGTCTTCTTATTTGTTTAACTGATCGCCCTGAGCTCGCCGGGCGTAGCACGTGAAAGAGAAGGGGCCAGAGAGGGGGGCCCTGATTGCCGACTCCTGACCCCAAAACGTGGCAAACTTATCCCCTTCGCTGGCCAGCAAACTGATGGGGGTCGGCCGCGATGACCCCGTCCCTGGACATGGTGGCGGCTGGGGCCCATGGAGCAGGGCCCTTCGCGATGGCGCGCGCGTCGCGAGCACCCTGGCCGATGCCCTTGGTGAGCCGCGCACGCCAATCAGCCTGGGAACGCGTCTTACAGGTGGCACCCACCCGGGCGGCAGCACCTGACATATATCCGAAAAGGGGAACTTGAGCATATCCGATCTGCTCCGAAGGCGTCTGCCCACCTCCCAACGCCGAAACGAGGTCGCGCAGGCGTTCGAAGGAGCCAGAGAACATCGAATACTTACGTTAGACAGGGGCAGGCGGGGCACAGGGCAGGGCGCCGACCCTCAAAGCTTGAAGGCCTGAACCTTGGTCCGAGCAGTGCAGACTACCAGCCGCAAGGATACCTGGGTTGTCCGCCCCTTCCCACAACGCGTTTCCACATGAGCTGAGGCCCCTTGCCCCGGGCGCATTTGACCGCCAGCCCCGCCCCCGCCATCTGCACCAGCTCGGCCTCGGCAACATTCGCCCAGGCAGCGCGGCCTGGCGACGAGTGGCCTAGAGCAGCGGCAGCGACGCCAGCGGCGACGGCATCATAACCATCCACGGCGCGGGCGATGACACGAGTCCAGTCGGGGGGCCCAGGCCCCGGGCCGAAAACAAGCCCCCTCGGAAGGGGGGCGGGGTGGGGGCGTTCTGAAGCATAAACCCTTCAACGACGCAGGGGACTTATTGAAAACTAAATCCACAGGGCGACGAGGGCCCAATATCGCGCTGCGAAGGAAAGGGAAGCAAAACAACAAAAAGAAAAAAATGCGGAAGGCCTTGCCGAGGCCCCCGCCCCACAAGAAATCGAAGGGCGCGGGCGTGGCCAGGGGCGCGAATCAGCTGGCCCCGGAGCTCAGACGCAAACTTAGCAGGGCAAAGCGCGCCTGGAGACACATGTCAATCTCCCCCCGCGGCGAGCGAGGCAGAAGCGGCACGCGCGCGCGCCCAACTGACAGAGGGTCCACATTGCGATCTGACGCGCCTTCGCTGTCATACAGATACAGGGAAAGCGTCGAAGGTGAAACCCCCTGGGTTCTGCGCCTTCGCGCGAGCGAGATGACCCTCGGCGACGCCGTGCCCCTCGGAAAGGGGGGGGTCAAACCGAGAATGATTTAGCGAGCACCGCAATGCCTCCCGAAGTGTCTCCTTCCGTCAAAACTGCCGGGGCCCACGAACTCTTCCAATCATTGGGGGCGCGCCGCTGGGAATCCACATGCATTCCTTCACTAAAGGCGAGCCTTTGCCCCTGAATCAGGAGAACCGTGGCGGGCGTGTCAGGGGGCGCATTCTCGAGAGTGCCCCAGCTGCTGCAGTTGAGACTGCGAACAACTGGCTCGATCGAGCTCAGCCCGTCGGACACCGCGGGGCCGCGCGCGGGGCCCGGGGTCACGGGCGAGGAAGGAGGGGCAGTGGGAATCCTAAGGCCAGGCACCACAACCACAGGATAATCGGCCCCAGGAGAGGCCGGGACAGGATCGGCCTCCATAAGGCAAACAAAACTGGCAGGCTCCGCGGCGGCGGCCTGCAGTGAGCCATGACCTGGGCAACCTTCAGACAAAACTCGTTGCGACCTGCGCAAAGCGTGACGCACCGCATTCCCAAGGCCCCCATCGGCCTTGGCGGCGGACATCGCGAGCGCGGAGGGAACGACGGAAGAAAGGCCGACGGGCCATAGGAGAGGCGCGAAACGCATGATTACTGCCGCCCCCCCCCCCCCCCCCCCCAGCATCCAGGCGGCGGCCTGCGCGCGGGGGGGGTCGCCTGCTGAAGCTGGCGCAGCTGCTAGCGCAGCGTCAGCGCGAGCCTTGAGCTCCGCAGTGGAAAGCTCACGCACATGCTCCGAAGGCTGGCCCTGGCCCTCAGACGCCTTCGCTGATGATGTCGCTCCTCCTGCCGACGCTGCTCCTCCGCTGGGCGCCGCCGAGGCTGCTGCTGCTGCTGCAGCGCCGTCGCAAGCCCCTGTTGCGCCGTCGGCCTCTCCTGCATGTGATGCTGGTTGGACTGCTGCAGGAACGTCGTCCGTGCGACGTCCCTCGGCCGTGAGGCGCCGTGCGTGTTTTCGTGATCTTCACGTATCTTCTCAGCTTCATCACTGGCTTGCTTGAGCAGCGTGGCGCAGAGGCGCTTGACTCCATCGGCCAGCTGCTTGGATCGACGGTCGAACTCCTCGCGATCTCGCGGCGAGACTTCGCACTCCGTGTCGTCGACGCGGAAAAACCCCACGTCGATGGCGAGCACGCCTTCGACCTCGCCGTCCAAGGTGTCCTCCACAGAGAGAACTGCACCGCCAGGAGCGTGCTCACGAGCAAACTTACCAATGAGAGATTTGCGTGTCTTCCACCGTCTGAAGCTCTTCCGGAAAGGGGCGACCTCTTCGCGTTGACGACGGAGAGCGCTGTCCTGTTCCTCGTGCTTGATGAGAGCTGCCTGAAGCCGCTTCTCCGTCTGCCTGAGCTTGCTGTGCGCAGAGTTGACCTGGCACTGCAGGTGCTGCGTAGGAGAGGGCAAGCATCGATCCTGCGCCGCGGCTCGATACCTAGCTTCTCCTTCGGCAGCCCCTCCTTTCTCGAGGAGCATGGCAATTTGATCAATTTCATCTGGAGACAACCTGTCCGAAGCGAAGGCAGGCTTGTCCTTGGAGGGCGTACCATCCTTGGCGGCGGGAAATATCCACTCGCATGCTGGTACCCATGACGACTTACAGTGCTTGCGCCATGACCGCGACGTCAAGTTCTTCTTACACCCGCACTGGCAGCAAACCCAACGACCCTGAACTTTCTGTTGCTGGCATCCGCCTCCTTTACCAGAACATGTTCCTGCTCCACCTGCACTGGGTTGAAGTACAGGTTGATGGCGAGGCTCAGCCTTGGGGCGACGGGGGGCGATTCCAGCGGTTGACAAGCCCGTCAGAAGGAACACCACCGCGACCAGCCATGGCGGCGCCTGAAGACGGGAAATGGTTCCGTGCCTCGGGGGATGGCTCGCTATCGCACGGCCTTTTCCGAACAGTTCGCGGTAGCAAAGGTCTTGGGCCAAAATGGCTTGAGCCAAAATTACTACGGAGAGGGATCCAACAGTGCGGGTCGCACCGCGGGAGGGGGGACCAGGGCCTTTCGGCGGCGCCAAAGGCGGGCCAGGGGGGGCGGCGATCATCCAGGGGGCGAGAGGCCGCAAAGTGACCAGGAGCAAGGGTATCCTGAGGGCCCGGGGCGAGCAGGCAGCCCTAGCTAGGCGCGGCCGAGACGGTATTAGGCGCGGAGCCGAAGTGGCGCGCCGAGGGGCCCCGTCTGGGGCTCGCCTCAATGTGAGGAGGGACAAGCCAGTTGTGCGGCAGGTCACCCTCGAGCTGGCCGTCGTGTTGTTGGACCCGCTGGTACTAGCCGCCGAAGACCTCGTCCAGAGCAGCGCGGTATTGTATGACCCAGCCGCATCCGTCAGCGTCGTGCCGCTGCTCACCGTAGTGCTGGGCGGCGTGGTGCTGCTCGACTGTGTCGCACTGCGCGGCTCGCCACGACCGCGTTCGAGCTGCTGCTCAGTACCGTTGTGGAACTCACCGTGGAGGTGGCCGTGGCCGTGGCACTCCTCGGGGCAGTCTGGTCGGGACCCTGCTGTTCGAGGTCGTGCTGCTGCTCGTCTGAAGCGTACTACTAGACACCTACTCACTGCAGCCAAGGTGGTGGACGGTGCAGCCGTGCTGTTGGTCACAATCGAGCAGGCCGCCGTGCTGCTGGTGCCGCTCGTAATATGCTCGATGTCGTCGTGGAGCCCACCGTGGAAAAGGCTGTGGACGTCGCACTGCTCGAGACCGCCTTGGTCGTGACCGTGCCGCCGGAGGTCGCACTGCAGGTCGTCTGAGACGCACTGCTGGACAACGAAGCACTGGAAGTCAAGGTGGTGGAGGATGCACTGGTGCTGCTGGCCACTCTCGAGCTGGCCGTCGTGCTGCTGGTGCCGCTCGTACAGGTCATCTAGGGCTCGTCTCGGTCTCGTCTCGGTCAGCGCGGTATTTTAGGATCTTGTCGCATCCGTTAGGAAGCAAACCGTCAAGAATCAAGGATGGGATCTCGCCGCCGACACACGGGGGTGGCGCGAGAGGGGGCGAGTTTTCCTACGAAAGCGCGGGGCTTCTGAGAAGGCAGGAGGCCTTCCCGGCGGGATTCTGAGAGACCCCCCTCGTGCCTTCCTAGCAACCACGCCGCCTCCTTACTCATCGGTCGGAAAAAGTATGTAGAACCATGAAGTAGGAAGGCGTTCGGAAATTGGGTCTCCGCCCGCCTCCTGAAGAGGAGGGAAGAGGGAAAGCCACTCGGCTCTTGAAGTAGGAAGGCGCTTAAAAGTAGATTGGAATCTGGGACTCAAACAATACTCACTTTCAACAGCCGATGGGCAGAAGGACCCCCCCCCCGGCGCCACCCATTGGCGGGCGCTGCCAGGCCAGGGGTCAGAGCCCCCCCTTTCCCGGGGGGTGCCCCCCTCCCTCCACCCGCCCAGGCGTCCGCCATGGCGCTCTTTTTGTTCGACACTCAGCGCCCCAGTCTGTAAAATCCCTTCCAGGGGACTGGTAAGAGGGCCCAGGGACACTGCAATCAGTGAACACGACTCCCAAGACTTCCCGTATTTGTTCTTACATGTTCTAGGGTTTCAGCTTCGCCCCCACTTCCCACATTTCCCGATATTTTCCTGCGAGTCGACGATAGATTGTGTCTGCGTGTTTCCCCCCTCCTAAACTGGATGCCTTCTCATCATAACTCTTGTTCCTTGACAACTCCAATGCCCCAACTGCCCAGAACGATCAGACATCTTCCGCAGTTACCTGCTCGCGACGCGAGGATGTCAGATGTCAGTCGGCGGCGCGCGAGAGGAAGCCTTGTCAGAAGGCGGTGGGGCTTCTCGGTAGCCCCCCCGCCTTCTGAGAAGCCGCCCCCGTCTGTGGGGAAACCCTAGGGTACCGATACCGCCACTCCCCCGATCTCTCCCGGGGTGCGTTCTGAGCAGAATCTCGAGGCGAATCCAGCGATGGCGACGAAGGCCTCCCAGGAGGCCCCAGAAAGGGGAAAACGAGGGAAGGATAGCGGTATGGTTACCTTTTCCACCTCGCAGTCTTCGGAGAGAAGGCGCAGAAGGCTCCTCGAGAGGCTCGGGGCCTTCTGAGCCTGCTGAGTAGTCGCCAGCGCAGAGACAAGCGGGCTCCACATCGAACCGCATCGGCGATGCATCGGCGATGCATCGGCGATGCGGCGGCGACGCGGCTTATTCCTCATATACCCCAACTCATGCAGCTCCGCAGGAGGGTGGCGGAGACGGGGGGGCGAGAGGCCGCCGCTTGTGCAAGCCAAACGGCGCCCAGCACAGAATCAAACTCCCTTCGGGGCCCAAAGTATGACGGGACTTGTCTCAATGCCTCTCAATGTTTCTCCACTCCCTTGAACTCGTCTCCGTTTCTCCTCGCCAGATCTCACGGCACGCTCAACTTTCGCCCGCCCCCGTTGGCGCCACCCCCACGTGGAGCCGAGGCGCTGAAGGACCTGCCCGGAGCCCACCCAGGAGGCAGGGACCGACCCGCGCAGTGCTTCTCGCTTCCGTCCTGCGTTTTCTCGCTGTCCCCCAAATCGTCCACACTCCGCCCCTGCGGCAAAACAAATGGGGGACGAACACGGCCCCCGGACTCACCAACACACAATTTAAATAAACCCCTGCAACAAAAACCCAAAATTCTGTCGAACATGTCCTCCTACAGGCGGATTTTGGACGAAGGATGGAAATACTCAAAACATATCAAAGAGAAAGATCATCCCCAGGCAATGTCTCTACTGTGTCCCAACCTTCCTCCTGCAGAGGGACATGCCCGACGTGAGCCTCGCGCATCGCGGGGGACCCGCCGCTGGCTGCGGCGCGCCCGCGACGAGTGCCGCCCCTCCTCCCCCTCGGGTCCCTGCGCCGTTCCGGCGCGGCGCGCGGGCCCGCACGGTTCTGCGCGCGAGCTAAAGCCGCCGCCGCTGTGAGGGGCAACCATAGGGGGGAGGGACTGGCAGCAGGGCTGGACCTCAGCGTTGTGTTCCGTGTTGTTCGCTCTGCTCTCCGTTCTGCTCTGCCCGTTTTCCTGTGGCTCCCTGCCAAAACACAGCCGAAGTCCAGCACAACAGCGTTTGGGTCCAGCCCTGACTGGCATACCCGTCGGTCGGAAGAAGTGGTTAGAAGCACAGAGTAGGAAGGCGTTGGAACAACAGTCAACCCGTTTCACAGTTAAGCATGCGCGGTAAGGATGCATGGGGCCCTGGCGAGCCAAATTGGCACTTTTCGAACGAGGTTGACCAATGAAAGTCGTTAAGGATGGGCCGAAGGAGAAAGGATGCAAGGCTGCCCTTGGGAAGGTTGCCCATCCTTACTATGCGGGTTGACTGTAGATTGGGTTCCCGCCCGCCCCCTCAAGAGGGGAGAGGGGAAACCACTCGACCCTTGAAGTGGGAGAGCGGCTAAAATAGATTGGGATCTGGAGTCCCGCAATACCGACTTTCGACGACCGGCGTGTAGGCTCGTGTAGGGGGGGGGCCTCGACCTGGAAAAGCCGGGTGCCATCGCCGAAAGGTCGGCGACAGGCCCCCGATGGCGGAACCGAACCTTCCTGGGCGGAGGGAGACGATCGGGCCCCACATCTCGGCGGTGGACAAACCTCCCTTTAGTAAACCTCCCCTTAGTGAAAACGGCCTGGGACCGAAACCAACGGACCTGGACCCGCAAAAATGACGGCCGCGACGCCCTCTCGCGAACCGAAAACGGCCAATTCCTCAATCGACGTGTCAGGGTAGGAGGTCTGTCCACCTCCGAACATCGACGATCCGTGGGCGGGATGGGGTGTCGATGCGGCCCGCCCTCTTGCCCATGCCGCTCTATCGCTGTCCCTTCGACGCTGCAAGGCAGCGCTGGCACGCGCGGAGGCCGCCATTTCAAAACGTGGCGTGGAACGCGCACAGGGCGAGGGGAGCCGAACAGGGGCCGACCAGCCATAACTGGGGGAGCTGTGGTCCTTGGCCCCCTGGGGGAACCCATCGCGTCGACGATCTCTCGAGAGGGGTGTCGAAATCGATGGGTCCCCCAGGGGGGTAAGGACCACAGCTCCCCCAGTTGTGGCTGGCCTGAGGGGGCCGTGGGGCCAGGGCGTTGCAAGGTCCCCACGCCCAGGCCCATCGCAGATCGATCCGGCTCAGAGAGTGCCACTGAACGTTGGGGCCTGGGGCTCCAATCGTGACTCCTCGCGGTGTTGCAATGTTCGCTGCAACGTCGGATCTCAGGGGGGAGGGGCCAGCCAAGGGGGTGGGAGAGGGCGACGACGAGGTAAAATCGGCGATGCATCGCCGACAGGTCGGCGAGAGGCCCATGAGAGGGAAGCCCAACATCGAATCGATCAGCCGGATCCGCGATCGAAATGAATCGGATCGGCGGAAATCGGCAGCCGAGCCAGGAGAGGTCGGATCGGCTGAAATCGGCAGGCTGGCAAACCTCCAGTGGGAAATCGGAGCCCGAGTCGGAATCTGAGGCCAGATCGGATCGGAACTGGAAGCCATCGCAATCGAATCGAATCGAGCATGAGGAGTCGAAATGAGCCCTGTGAGGGGGAAGCCCGGCGGCTTGGGCGCCAAGGGCCGCCATCGGCGAAGAGTGCGCGATCCAAGGGCGCCCAAATTCGCGCTTCTCGTGCTGCGCGCGGAGCGCGAATCACTGCGCGCTCTCGCGCAGTCCCTCCCCCAGGGAGGAGGAGGAGGAGGAGGAGGAGGAGGAGGCGGAGGAGGAGGAGGAGGAGGAGGATCAGGAGATGGAGGAATCGGAGGAATCGGAGCCGAGCCGCGAAGCGCGAATAACTTCGCGCCCTCGAGAGCCCCCCTGGCGATTGGGGGTCGAGGCCCCCCCCCCCTGAGCCAGCCTCCCGGTTCCCCCGTCGGCGCCCCCCGAAAAAGGCACCTGGAAATCACAGCCGTCCTTGGCCAGGGCCGTCCTGGGCGCCGTGCGCGGAGCCCTCCCTGCCCTCGGCCCTCCTGGCTCCGGCACGGCCAGGATCGGCCAGCATCGCCTCGGCAAATCGGGTCGACTCACCATAGGCATCGGATCTGACTGCCTAACATACCACCCAAACCCAACCCGAAGATCTGAATTTCGGGTTGGGTGGGGGAGTACGGGCTTCACACGTGTACGTTCAATGTTCCCCGAACCGCTCCCAGTGGAAATGGAGGGCAAATCGGGGCCTTCGGGATGGGTTGGGGTGTATTGGTGGGCGGTGAGGACCTAGCTGCATCGGCACGGAATCGAAATCGAAGCGGATCCGGCTGAGCCAGGAAACACAACCACGCCATGCAAACATGTGGCCGCATCGGATCGTCGGAAGATCGGAATCGAATCGGGTCGGGCCGGCCGGATTCGACATCGAATCGGCTCGACCGGACTTGACCCCTATGGCGTGGCTGAGGCCCGGAGAAAGCAACACACCACCCTCGGGCCTGGGAGACGGCACTGGCAAGGCGGTGCCTGGCTAGCATCACAAAAAGTTGTACTCGGCATGGCCGAGTTGAGGATTCGGGGCAGACGGACATAGGGAAGATGAGACGGCGGCCAAGAATGAGGTGGGAGACTCACTCATTCTGCGTTTCCGGATCTCAGAGTCAGGACCACCTGGGGAAGGAGGCGGCAGACTCAATATGTCTCAGCATCTTCGGGCTTCATGCTCAGGCTCATCTTGTTCATCCCGGTATCCACGCTGATGACGCGGACCTGCACCTCCTGCAGGGAGCAAGCGCACCTCCTCCTCCTCCTCCTCCTCCTCCTCCTCCTCCTCCTCCTCCTCCTCCTCCGCCTCCTCCTCCTCCTCCTCCTCCTCCCCTCCTCCTCCTCCTCCTCCTCCTCCTCCTCCTCTCCTCCTCCCTCCTCCTCCCCCTCCCCCCTCCTCCCCCTCCCCCTCCCCCCCCTCCCCCCTCCCCCTCTCCTCCTCCTCCTCCTCCTCCTCCTCCTCCTCCTCCCCTCCTCCTCCTCCTCCTCCTCCTCCTCCTCCTCCCCTCCTCCTCCTCCTCCTCCCCTCCTCCTCCTCCTCCTCTCCTCCTCCTCCTCCTCCTCCTCCTCCCTCCTCCTCCTCCTCCTCCCCTCCTCCTCCTCCTCCTCCTCCTCCTCCTCCTCCTCCTCCTCCTCATCATCATCCTTTTCCTCCCCCTCCCCCTCCCCCCCTTTTCCTCCTCCCGCTGACTCCGTCCCCTTTGTCCCGCTGACTCCATCCCGCGCCCCCATCCACAACTGTCCGATCAGAGCGGTGCTCTCCTCTCCACAGAACCTGTGCGATCGGGGCGCCGCTCCTGCCGCATGCGCTTGTGTCTTTGTTCGGCGCGCGCGCCTCAACAACATGACCTGGTGCATGTGGGTTTCCATTGCGCCGCTGGCCTCATCGCAAGATCGGCGTCTTGCCCCCGACGTTCACCGTGGCGCGTTCGCCCCAACGCGGAGCCACATGTCTAGTTCCGATTAGGGTTCCATCGTCGCCCGCATCAGTTCCCCCTCCCCCCCCTCCCATCGTCCTTCTGGTCTGCCCGTTCCTACCAGTTCTGCTCTCGATAGTGCTGTCGTTCCTTCTCTTACCCATTCTTCCCCATCACATTGATCACCCTGGTCACCATCATGCACATCCGCCACCTGATCGTTGCTACATTCTTTGGTTGCCCACCGCACGATTGGCTCATTGTAGGGTCCATGGCCCCTAGAACACCAATCGGTGCATACTGAAAAAAACCGCAACTGGAAAAGGACTGGTGGGAGGAATGGGATGTCAGATATGGCACACGCACCTCGCTTGTCCCCTCCTGCGCCATCTCTCCGAGGATGGAGGCGGACGAGGACGAGGACGAGGAGGAGGAGGAGGAGGACTGGACTGGACTGGAACGCTTACGACCCTGGTGAGTTCCACTGTCGTGCGACACTTGACACACGAGCACATGCTATGTATAAGGATCTGCGGATAGCACGGGGCTATAGCCTGCAGCCTCGCTGGGGGGAAGCCACTGGCCCAAAGCAGGACCGTCCGAAGGGGAACGGCCCGTGACGGCCTACATGGGCACCATCCTCCCAGCGGCAAGCTCGCATCAGAAGAGAGTCGGAAGCCGCCCCCAATTCAATCCTAGGTCACGGCCCAGCAACGACGCGACGAGAGAACGACGGGGAACGACGGGCGAGAAGGAAAAGGACACTGCCAACACACAACACACGCGAGGCCAGGATGTAAAGGGGGGGCAAGCAGCAGCAGGAGCCGCGGGAGAGAGGACGGAGAGGAGAGAGGGCAGCAGGCAGCGGAGGGGGCCGTGGCGTTACGTGCGGATCTCATTCTGTTCAGACCCTGAAATCCGTGACGGCGGTTGTGGGGGAGGGGGGGGGGGGGGGGGGGGGGGGGGGGGGGGGGGGGGGGGGGGGGGGGGGGGGGGGGGGGGGGGGGGGGGGGGGGGGGGGGGGGGGGGGGCAAGCAGCGCACCCGAAGCGCGCGCATCAGCAGAGAACGAGGGGGAACTGAGGTCAGTGGCAACTGTCCTGACCAGAGCGGCTCTCTGGAGAGCCTGAACCACCGTCAAACGAAACCCCAAAAGCTCCTGATAATAAGCCTGAAAGTTGACATTCCCCGAGGTGTGTTCTAGAATCGGGGTGTCTGATTTCTCTTGCAACTTGGCAAGCTGAAAGTGTCCAGGGTGGCCCTGTTGGGCCAGCTCGAGCATGCGAATTGACTGAGCAATGGCAGACAGACGGGCAGGCTGCCTTATCCTCGAAGCAGCACGGGCCTCAGAAGAGGTCGAGGATGTCGCAGAAGCCGCCGCACGATCCACCCACTGAGTCATAGACATATCACCATCTAAGCTGCCAGATGCTTCTGAATCTCATCTGGGGCCATTCCGAACTTCGCCAGCAGCCTTTCTGCGTCCCTCTCCAAGGCCACCTCGGTGGCCGCCCCTGGTTTGATCTTGCCGTTCTCCTGACGAATGCACACCTGCAACGCCGCGTGGGCCGTCACCAGCGACATACCATCGATCGTGACCACTTGAATGTATGGGCCCATCATGAACTGCCGTTTGTAAGTGTCCGCTTCCTTCTTGCCAGCCTTCTCGTCGAACAAGCATGCCCGTATGCGGCAGTAGCGTACGTGCTCGGGCAGCAGAGAAAGGGCCACGGACTTGTCGTCCTTGATTGTCTGTGTCCAGTAGTGCTTGAGAACAGCCAGCGCCTGGCTCACCGCTGGCTCCCTGTTGCCCGCCAGAGTAGCCAGAAAGTGTGCTACCAGCGCCATGGAGATGCGGGGCCAAGGAGGCCCGTTGTCGCGCTGCTTCCCCTGCTCGTTGCAGTCCGCCGCGTAGTCCTGACCAGCCGTCTGCATCACTTTGACGAGGGCGGCGGTGGCAATATTGTCAACAGCGCTGCCATGATGCCCCCCCTCCTTGCCCTTGAGCTCTTGACGAGCCTGGCCGACCACCTGTTGTTCCAGCCGTTGCCGTCGATCGTCGCCGCCTGTATCCTGACTGGCCCTGCGCTTCGCGCCGAGCTGCCAGGCTGGGATGCTTGCCATGATCGCCACCGTCGAATAGTAGCGGCAACCGGGTAAAGTGCGAGCGTATATGTGGTGAAACTTCAGAGGGGTCAGTCACCTGAGCCTCGCGCAACGGGCAGTCCGAGGATAAAGGTGTAGGTGTTCGGAATGTCGTACTAAGATTCGTCATACATACTCCACTCTGGAATGGGTCCACCACGCGTTTGCATGCTGAGTTCCTAGATTCGAATACACTGTTGCACACGAAGCACTGGTTGTTAACCACGACGGTCCCAAGAACAGATTTGTGGCCATGCTGGTTGTGTAAGTCGACCAGGACCTGACGTTTACTCTGGAACCTTCTGGAAAACCCTTGAGCAGGGCAGCCAAGCCCCCCAATCTCTCGTCTCGCCTCGGGGCCCCCAGGGGTCTCAGATGGTGGGGCCCAATTCGGAGGAGAAATGCAAACCGACAAGTATGCCGACCTGATCTCTCTTGTGCCGAAGAGCGTGAACCAATCGATCAGCTCGGGGTCCGAAAAAGAAGAACCCCCCCCAAAAAAAAAAAAAAAACACGGAGAGGCTGCTGCCCATTAAACTGCTGCACCACACTGTAATCATCGCCCCCGAGCCCTGCCAGTGTCTTTTTTGGATTCCCTACCCACCTCTGGCACCACCTTATCCTCCTCGCTCTGAGCTCATGTCTTACTGGGGCCATTTGCCAAAAACGGTAAACCTGCATGATGGAAAGCGAGACCTTGCGACCATCAGTTTCGCATGTTCCTTCCTTCTCCCCTCATCGCCGTCCGTGCATAGTGTAATACTCGTGCTTGTAGTTTGCCAAGGTGCGCTTGCGTCGAGAGAAAAGCTTCTACTCCAGAAACTGCTGGGCCTAGAACCCGAGAAAGAAATGCAACTCGTTGCTCAACTGGTGGAACACCATACTGATACCAATATCGGCCCGTGCTATGAAATCCTGCACCAATTGCTGCGGGCCTGGCCGACAGCTCGCTGTTAGATGCACAGTCTGCACGCACGAGGCCCCCCAGCATCTTGGCAAGGTCGCTGGGCGCGCCTGCCGTCGGGGGCACGTTGGCCTTACATCTCGCGCGGCCAGCCTGCGAGCCATCTCCGAACAGGGCCAGCACCGTCTCATTCTTAGTAGGGTTTAGGTGGTAGTTGTGAGTGAGGAGCTGGTCGGAGAGGAGGGCGTTGTAGGAGATCGATTTGGAGCTGAGCTCGGTATGAGACGCGGCGCCACTCAATGCAGTGATCAGCGTCTTGGTAGCACCATCTACATACGTGTGCAACGACAGGTCTAACTCGATAGGTTCCTCATCCTCCTCATCCTGCGGCAAATCAACAATGCACCAATCTGAAGTCTCATCCTCCCCCTCGATAAACGCGCCCTGGGTCTTCTCGAAAACGATATCTACGCCCCTGGTGAAGATCTTGACTGCCCACGGGCCCCCCTGAAGAGCTCCCACATGAGGCTTGGCGACGAGGAACCCGTCGGGACCTTGGAAGGCAACAGCTGGCCTCATAAAACGTTGTTCACCAAAGCGAATCTCCTGGGGCTTCATAATGGACTCGTTGGTGCTGGAGAGGTGAGTCCAGTCGGCGCTGCCGAAGGCATTGGTGATATCTTTGTGATCCCAAATGTGCTGCAAGCCTAGGCGTCCGAGACGCCAACTCAAGCTCTGTTGAATCATCATGGCCGTCTCTCTCCGTCGTCCAGCCACGCAGCCACGAGCAAATAGTGGCCCCCGATCGCGTCGATCGGGTCGGAGGCCCGCGGCAATGAAGGCCTTGCCGAACGGGCGCAGCACGTTCGCGAGCCTCTTAAAATTGATGGCCAGGCCCTGGGATAAATGCCAACATACTGGTGTTTGTCCTGAACGATATACACGATGTAGGAACACCTTTAAGTCGCACCTGGTCCATGTCTGATCAACCGTAGGAGCCTTGTATCCTAGCCCTCGAAGCCCCTGGGGGATCCTTCTGCAGGGGTGCAGGAGCATCCAGAAGAGCTCTAGAGGGGGCGACAACGGGGGAGCAGCTCTTCGTTTACTGCCCCCCCCCCCCCCCCCCCCCCCCCCCCCCCCCGAAAACATCTGGATATTAGCTGGAGCGCCCCCGCGACCCACTGGAGGCATCCTCCGCGAAGGGGGGCGTGAAATATTCGGCCTCCAACCCTGACTCTGGATGGCGCAAAGAATCCTCGACCTCCTGAAACCAATCGACGATGGCGGCCTCCAATCCCCCCCTGGCAGGGGGACAGCTGAAGCCGAGCCTCGAGGTCATCTGAGCAGGGAACCGCAGCAGCAGCACGTTTATAATTGCGCTTCTTGGGGCCCGTGCCCCTGGCCGACGGCAGGCGAAACAATCGAGCCACCTCAGCCTTGCGGTCCTACTGGTGGGCCACCACCAGCTCTTCTGTAATGTCTCGGCGCCACAGTGCGAGGTGCCGTCGGCGCTGTCGTCGTAGGTCCCTGCTGGGTGCTCGCAACGTTTTCTGTAATACTGGCAAGTTCATTGGTATGGATAACAGCGCCTGGTGCTTCGCGAAGTTGGTGCCGCTGCTGTGTGAGACTGGTGACGTGAGCTGCTCGCTGTTTGTGCTCCGACGATGGCCTTGGTGGAGTCGTGAAAAAAAGGACCTGTTGCTTCGCCAATGACCTGGAGCAACTATGCCCAATCTCTGTTGGGTGTCTGCTCGTCTCTTTGAAACTGCTTCCACTCATCCATTTCATCAGAAATTCGCTGTTCAACTTTTTGAAGGAATTCCACACTGTGAGTACCTCGTCGTAATCCGTCCACGAGGGAATCTGTGTTCCAGCGGTGTGCTGTCTGCACAAAGCCCAACCGTGGATGATCAAAGACTGACATCGGTAACCCAATTGTGTCCGTGAGCGCGTATGATATTCGAGCATGGACTGGGATGTGATCGCGAGGAGTAGGAGCCGCAATGGCCTGTAGTGATCCGCCAATGCGTCTTAGCGGCCCAGCAGAGAGAGTCTGGAATAACGAGCACCCCGGTACAATGATATAGCCCAGCTGACTGCCCTGACCTTTGTTGTTGCAATATGTAGCGCCAAGTCCGCGGTACGTATTGAGCACTGCCATATCCAGCATGTCTGGGAACGGGAAGAGAACCTCTGCCGAATATGTTTGTCTTGCTTTGTCGTGGTAGGGTCCGACCGCTGTGTTTTCTACAGGTCGCCAATGTTCTGAACCTTCTAATCTCGTAAGCCCAAAGCCCGAGTTGAGGTCGGTACAAATGATTGGGAAAACCCGATGCACATTCCAAAAAGGCAATGATCGTAACCATTTCACTAGAGAATCACATGTCTGATACGATACATTGAAATGACCCGCCTTCGCGGGAACTGGGCGAAAGTAGATTGAAACCACAGCCACATCATAATACTTACATCTTGCACGCAGAGCCACACCTCGGCCAGGAATTGGGCACACAAATGTTTGTACCACAGTGTTGCGCTTGATGTGCGGCCCGAGGAGTATACAACAACCACAAGAATTATTGTTATGCGGAGACCTGAACCAACCAGCGTCCAAACACCATCTAGTGCCCATTCTGCGCCATGTAGCCACGCCAGCAGGTCCGTAGCGTTGCACACCCGTGGAATTGAGACACGTACAATCAGTGTTCTGCGAAAGGTCGGCGATGTCCTGCAATATGTCGGAGGTGCTGGCGTACATGGGATTGAATTGTACGATACTCAACGTGTGCTTGACCCTCCTCAGCGCCGTAGTCATTGCGCGGATGGCCGAGGCTGCACTTGTCCCTGTGGGCCTTCAACTCATGCAAGTGAAAGACCAGGAGAGACGCGCTGCCTCGACTGAGCGAGCGCCGAAGAGGTAGCAGCGTGGGCTAAATTAGTGTACGGTGGGGTGGGTGTGGTCAGCCCTGCAGAGCCGACGCTTAGGCGGAGGAGGAGGAGGAGGAGGAGGAGGAGGAGGAGGGGGAAGAGGAGGAGGAGGAGGAGGAGGAGGAGGAGGAGGAGGACGACGAATAGGAGGAGGAGGAGGAGGAGGAGGAGGAGCAGGAGAGGAAAGGGAGGAGGGGGAGGAGGAGGAGGAGGAGGAGGAGGAGGAGGAGGGAAGAGGATGATCATAATCATAATCAGTTTGCGGCTGCGCTGGTATCCGTTCACATTCAGACGTCTTGGAACAACTAGGGAATGATGCGCGGGCAGATCAGCATCACAGAGTGGTGACTACGGACGAGGTTAGTTCATTGGCGGGCCCCCTGTTGGGTAAAGCACCCGCTCTGCCCCGCTGAACGCGTCAATAGCGCTGCTCTGTGCGACGCGACGGGGGGCCTTACCCAAGGGGACTAAAGCACACCAAATGAATTACCCGGCTGCCTCCACTCCTGACGACCGAGATGGCGATAGGAGCCCAACGGGCCAGAGGCGTGCTTAGATCTCTGGCAACTACTTAACAATATGTATAAATCGCGCGCGCGGGGGGCGGCCCCTGGGGGGCCCCGGACGAAGAGCGCCCCCGCCGATCCCCGGCTGACCCCGGGCGATCCCCAGGGGGGAGGCTATTTTTCGCCACCCCTCACGAGGATCGTGGCCTCCGACGGGGGGGGGCTGCCAACGACTACCCCTTCCCGCCCCAAGGGGGCCCAAGAGCCCCCCAAGAGGCCCCAGGGGAGCCCAATACGCCGCCAAGGAGCCCCAAGACGCTCCTAAGAAGCCCCCAAGAAGCCCCCAAGACGGCCCCAAGAGGCCCCCAATAGCGCTCCAGGGCCGGCGGAACGAGCGAAACGATTTAATAAGTTTCCCAACTGCCTCCACCCCTGACGCCCGTGACCGCGATAGGAGCGTCACCTGCTGGAGCAACATCGTGGCCATGAACGGGCTGACGGCCACGGCCGCGGGGCACTTCACCGGCATGTGCTCTTATGCCTGGGGCCCCGCTGCCGCGGCCTTCGGATGCGGCTCAAAATCCGCGTGGCTACTGCTGCGCCCTCCTAGCCCCTCTCCCGCTCAGCGCCACGCACCTCCCCTTCCCGCGGCCGCCGCCGGGGAGCTGACCTCGCAGCCCAACTCAAGGCATGGGGCGCTGACCCGTGGGGGGGTCCACCCACCAACGCCACCCAGCGCCACAATTTGTTGAGGAGATCGCCGGCATGCCTCTCGAGAGGTCTCCGCGGCAGTCCCCGGCGCCCGCTCCACCTGCTCCGCCTCCAGGGGCATGTCTCCAAGGTCGACAGTTAGGTCGCCGCCGACGGGCGCGAAAAGCCGAAGGCCGTGATCAGCCAGCCACCCCCTGGCCGCCCACCGCTTGGCCTTCGCGCGCTGGCTCGTCGGGCTTCCTCTCTTGGATGTACTCAGGCTTCCTCTCTTGGATGCGCTGCTAGAAGCAGGCGCCAAGCACGGCATGCACCTCCGGCTGCGCCTTGGCTGCGTTCGGGGCCGTCAGCTCCACGCCGCGCATAACGGCATTCACGACCACATGGATGCGGCACGCCCGCCGCGCCTTGGACATCCACCTGCTTCCGCCTTGGTGAACATCTGTCAGTGAGGATCTGCGTTTGCGCATCGCGATCGGAGCCGACCTCTGCGCGCGGCGCCCAAACTTTCGCGGGCCCCGGGTGCGACGCGGGCCCTGGGCACGACTCCCGCGATGACCGCTTGCTGTCTGGCATCGCGCGGCGCCATCTTGGCCGCGGACTGCAAGAACTCGCCGTCGACGTCGGGTGGCCCGCGCCTTGTCCCCGCTCGCGCTTGGCGGCGGCAGCCCCTTCTGACGCCTGGGCGCCGGCCATTTACGCGAGCACCTCCGCGACCGCCATCGCCGCGGGGTCTCGCGCGGCGGCGGGGCGGCATTGGCAACCAAGGCAGTGGATAAGGCTGCGGACTTGAACATCTACATGAGGGCTTGCGGACCAAGGGCATGGCGTCAGCCTTTTTCGGATGGCTGCGCGGAGACGCCATTGCGCTGTCGGATGGTTTTCGAATGCCTGCGCGCAACAGATGCAATCGCTACTGACTGCGAAGAACGAAAACAAATGACGCACGCGGCCGCGATGACGCAGGTGATGAACCAGGCCCTTCGCGGAGTCAACGCGCGCGCCACGCACGCAACAAGCGAAAGCGAGCTCCAAGTCATGGGCAGGGGCACGGACATGACCGTCGGACGCTTGGCCATGAAATGCGTCGAGGCCAACGCCGTCTCGATAACCAGTAGGTGGGACAGCCGCGACCTAGGCCGCCTGCCGCCCTGTCGCTGGGAGCGAAGGGCCCCCCCCTCGAACGGGCTGCCCAACGACCTCGCTAACAGCTCCTGACCCTCGCCCATCGCCCAGGCCGCGCGCTAGAGGTCCTCCAGCGCCCTCCTGGCCCGCGAGGAGGGGGGCGCTGCTGGTCAGCTGCTCATCAACCACCGTCTCTGATCCGTCATGTTCGCGTGGCATAGGAGGAGTCGGCTTGCGGGGAGGTCGGGCGCGCGGGGGGCGGGCGGAAGCGTCGCTGGCGCCCCGCGCCCCCGGGGGCCTCCATGTAAGATTTCCCAGGCTGCGCCAAGCGCGCACGCGTTACTTGCCCGCGCGCTCGCATTCGCGCAAGCGCATCCTAAGAAACTGCGATTTGGATCGGAACCGGGCGACAACGGGCATGGGGCGCCTGTCAAGGCTGCTTCTGGGAGCGATTGCTGCTGGCTCGACGCGCGCGATATGCATGTAACGACTTTTGCAGGACGGGCGCTGCGCCGTCCAATCCAACGCGCGAATGGCGCGGCCCGGGGCGCGCGGCCGTCGCGGCACACGGCGGTCGACGTGACCGCATGGGGCGCGCGATCCGCCGCGCGGCATTCGCGGGCCATTCGGCCGACGCTGCCGGGTCGCCCTCAAACAGCCCGCCAGGGATACGCAAATGCGCAATGCGCCAGCGCGCCGCCAGGATATCGCCCTGAAAACAACCTGTTCACTCTGAGCGCCGACTGCGCGCCTCGCTGAACCAGCGCGGCGCGCCCGCGCCGCGGACCCGCCGCAATGAACTCGCGGGAAAAAGGCCTCTCTCCACGGGTTCTGGCACCGATTCTGGCCTACTTCCCCGTTCTGGCCGATTCTGGTTCCATCGCCGATTCCTCCTTTGATTCCGTATTGATTCCGTACTGATTCTTTTGATTCCGCTAGAATCAGGGGTCGCAGTTGTGCCGATTATGTTTTGATTCTGTACTGATTCCGTACTGATTCCTTTGATTCCCCTGTGCCGCGGGGGCCATCAGGCCGCGGCCCGAGCTCCCGCCTCGGCGGCATGGTTTTTCCATGAGCGCGGAAGAGCATTGAAGGGGAGGGGGGCGGGCCGATTTTTGGGGCGCATCGGGCGGCCGAGCCGCAGATTTCCGGGCCCAGTGCGCACGCCCAACCTGGCAGGCGCGGGCGCGCGCGCGAGTTCTCGACCGTCGGCGCATCTGTAAGTTCATGCCCCGCCCCGCGCGCGGGAATGGAAACTTGCGCTGCGGTTTCCCATTGAACGCGCGGCCGTCGCCCCCCATGCTGCTCAGCGCGCAATGCGCGCGAGCAGCATGGGGGGCTTTGCGTTCTCGCATGAGAAGTGCGCGGCACCGAACCAAACGGTCGTCGGCGCCCGCTCCTGCGCCGCGCGCGAGGCCATCGCGTCAGCGCGGGAGGCTACAAGGGCCTGGGCCGTCGCACTGGGGCGCGGGCACAGCGCGAGGCCCGCAAGGGTCTCTCGCGCCAAACATGCGCAATCAGGTCGGCCCGCCCGCCGGCTGGCGCTCGCGGGCGACGCGACGCCGGCGCCGACTGCGAGGCCGACTGGGCCCGGAGGATTCCTGAGAGTCCCGGGAAGGGGCAGCGGGCCGCGATGGAATCGGCGCGGTCGTTGGCGCCCCCCCCGCGCCCGCCCCCCCCCCATGCAAGCCGACTCCTCCTAGCGTGGTAGGACCCCGAACGGCGGGGTCTTCCTGGGGCTCCTGGTCAATTTGGGCCCGCACTTTGCGCCGCCGCACTCGCCCCGTAATCAAGTCGATTCGGCCGGGCGAAGTCCGCCGCGTGAGAAACTGCGGGCGTCGCCAGCGTGCAAATCACATCCCCCGCCCTCGTCGTAACAGATCCCTGCAGCGCGACAGCGAGGTGGCGCGCGACGCCCCTGTCCATCGCCCCCAGCTGGGGGCCACTCACGCTGTAGATCGCCTTGGCCGACTGCATCGAATTCGCGACCTGGCCGACGAAGACTGCCCGCCAGCGTCGGAACGGGGCCTCGGGGGGCCAGAAGCCGCTCGCGCCGCCACTGTCGCATGGATCCGCCTCTCCACCTCGCGCGCCGGCGTCTGCGTCGCCGCGGCGCGGGGCCCTCGCAGTCGCCATCTCCTTGCAGCAGCTACCCCCCGCCCCGCTCGGGTGCGTCGAAGCACCCTGCTTGCGGCGGTTCTGCCTGCAGCCGGGCGGGGGGCGGGCGCGGTCGAGCTCGTCGCCAATCGACTCTGGCTTCCGGGCAACATCTCGGCCCCCCAAGCCGCCATGGGTAAATTTCAAATATCAAGAAAAGTCGTCGGCGCACTTGCAACGAGAAAAAATCAAACCGCAATTGCCGCCATGCCCCCGCGGGGAGCTTGGTCTCGGGGCTTCCCCATCGCAGGTGGCGCCCGCCCAGTGTCCGACGGGCAAACTGAAGTCACGCGCGAAGCTCGCAACGATGAACGGGCCTCCCACGGCGCCGCCCGTGCCCATCTTCATCAAGAGGCCCCCCCCCCGTCGGCGCCAACAGAGACGACTCAATACATACACCCTTGCAATCGCAATTTGTAACTGCATGGCTGGGCTGAGCTGCTCTCTCCATCACGTCGTTCGTCCATGCCAATATCGGCGCTGCCTACCGCCGCGACCATGTCCTTGAAGGTGGCGCCGTAGGACCAGCCCGCCTGGCGCACACGCCAGATCACAACTTGGTTGACGAAGATCAACCCATCCCTCCGCCTGCGTGGAACGAAACTGCGGCCCTGAACAACGTGCAAGGGGCTCGAAGGCTTGCCCTAGCACGCCCGGCCCAGCACGAACGGGCTGTGGGCCACTCTCTTGCCGCGGGCCCCCGTCCTTGTGGTTTTTTGAACAGACGCCCGCGATCTGCCGGCAGTCGGAGAAGTGCCTTCTGTTTCGGCCTCGTAAGCCCCAGGGCGAGCCCGCGAAGTCGTAGCTCCTCGTCTTCGGGGGGTCGGTTTCGAATCCCAAGCCGGACTTGAGCTTGTCCTAGCCGGTCCCCGCGGACGGGCACGGGTCCCGGCCATGCTGGTGCCCCTCCGAATCATACGAGAAACTCGTTCATCTTGCTGGCTGCGCACTCGAGAACCTCAACCATTTTACTGGCCCAGGGTGGGAAACGATGTTTGTTGTTTGTTTTGCATGTTTTCCTGGCGCCCAAATGCCAGGGGCGACGAACGCATCCCACCCGTCGCCGTGGTCGAATACGCCAAAGCGTTGGCGGGCGGAAAGAGTCTGCGTCGACGTCCCAGGGGCATGGGGAGGCGTAAGGAGGGTTGACAAAAGTGATCACGGTCGCTTCCATGAAAGATCACGCGATGAAGAACACCGCCAGCGTCCCAACTGATGGGAAGGGGATCCCAGAGTCAAACTGGCGGGTGAAACAATGCAAAAAACATGACAGTCGGCGCCGCGCATACAAAACCGGCTGCCACCATCGACGCTATTTGAAACCAGGCCCAGGGCCAGAAGCGAAAGTCGCGTGCTACAGAGGGAGAGTGGAGGAGGGCAGTGCACGACCACTGCCAAGAGATAACGATCTAGACGGTCCTAGCCGAATGCCGCGCACCAAAAACGGAAGCTGGGAAACTATCGGGAGCCCCGAGCTCGGGCCGGGCAGGAAGACAAGGAAGCAACGGACAACGGCGAACGCAGACTGTAAACTCGCGCGCGCGCAAGCCGGTCTGACACGACGGCGCCCGCACAGCAGCCCTTGCGAGCACAGTCGAGGGAGACCAGGGGGGGGAAGAGCAGAGGGAGGACGGGGAGCGGGGCGAGGAGAGAAGGACGCGATACTTGATGGGTGTACACGCTTGCCAACGTAACACATGAAATCGCAAGGGGAGAGAGAGCAGGCGGGCGCTCCCCGGGCAGCGCGCGCAGCCACTGCGACGGCGTGCAAAAGTGGAGAGCCTGGATCATATCTCGAAAGCTGAGCGAGAGCTGCTAAAACCGTGGCTGCTAAAACGGCCCTGCCGGAAAGAAAAACAACTTCCCGGAGTGAGGCGCGGCACGCGAAACAGTCGACGGGCTTCTTCCCGGAAGGACGAAGCCAACTTCCCGAAGGTCGATTTCAACAACCACGGGTTTAGCAGCCCTTGCCCGGCTTCCGAATATCGTCGGCCATCAGCGAGCACAAGCTGGCCACGCGCAGTACCCTTGCTCGCGGCGCGCGCCATGGCGCCAAACTCGCGGGAACATGGGGGGGAAGGAGCGAGAAGGATAGGCGGCGGGAGGGCGGGGCGCACACATGCCCAAATGCCCTCAGAGCAACAAGTAGATACGAACCAGGACCTCCTGGGACCTCCTGGAGAGCCGCCATCGATTGCTACCGTACGTCGATGTGGCTCCATTGTCGCTGTCTGAGCAAACGCCCCCGCAAACACAACACATGTCCGACGATGTAAATACTGTAAAACCCCGTTTCCCTTCCCAAACACGGCACATTTCCCACGATGTGGAATATGGATCGTCACATAGACGTGCCGATGAGCACCACGATGGTTCGGAAACATAAGTCTTGTAATTCTCATTCGCATCAGTGGCTGCATGGTTGCTGTCTGCTCAAGCCGTCTGGCCCCCTCCGCAAGCATAACACACGTCCGACGCAAAGAAATATTTGTCAGTCCACTCCCGTCAATGTGGGCACCACGAGAAGAAAAGACGCGCACTCGGCACAATCAGCATTCACTATATATATATGTATATATATATATATGTACATATATATATATACCTATATATATATATATATATATATCGCCGTCTCCATGTGCCCGTCTGTGCAAGCACGCAGTGTGGGCGCTGCCGTGGAAACTGGATAGGGGAAGGTGAGGACCGAAACTCTCGTAGACGTCCAATCAAGATATGAGATTGGACAGCTCTGGGCGAAGAGCGCCTTCTGCACGGGCTGCTGCAAAACCCCGAAACTTGGTGTCCCGATCGGAATTTGCCTTGGAACTGCCGTCTACAATAGTCATGGAACGGCCATCCTGCGTGATAGCCACTTCGTAGCAGCTCACCCATCCGTTCCAATCCTGATGACTTTGGGTCACAACACCAGCGACTCACGTTACACTCCTAAGGTCCGCCGGCATCCAATGACCAAGCGAATTGTCCTCAAGGCGCCAACCCTGTACGGATTCCAACAGTGCTTGGGTGTGATTGGTCCCGACCTCAACATCGATGTAAGCACTGCTGTAATATCGGTCACGCTCTGGAGCATGACTTTCCTCTGCGCTACACTCCGATGGCGTCCGAGCAGGTGTACGCGTCGGCGTTGGTGCTGGCGCCACCATAGTCACGTCACGATGAGTTCGAGTCGACAAGGTGCAATCTGCCACGCGTGAAGAACTGCAGACGCCGTTGGCTCGCGAATCCTTTCCCCCCTCCTCGCCGTAGCCTAACCCCTACGGCGCGACACCGCCGTAGGACGCGATTGTGCTGTCCATCTTCTCCAGCTGGGCGTCACTCAGGATGAAGATCTTCATCCTGAGTGACGCTCCCGAAAGGACAGCGAAGAGAGGAGGAGGAGCAGAGGAGGAGGAGGAGGAGGAGGAGGAGGAGGGAGGAGGAGGAGGAGGAGGAGGAGGGAGGAGGAGGAGGGAGGAGGAGGAGGAGGAGGACGAGGGAGGAGAGGAGGAGGAGGGAGGAGGAGGAGGAGGAGGAGGAGGAGGAGGAGGAGGAGGAGGAGGAGGAGGAGGAGGAGGAGGAGGATCTTCATCGGCGACAGCATCGGGTTCACCTCGCCGCTGGAGGCTGTCCGCCGCCATCGGGACGGGGCCCTGAGCCCATGGTCGCCCCGATGGGCGAGAACAGCGTGCTGCTGTGCGGACGGGCTGCGGCGCAGTGTGTCGCCGTGGCTACCCGCGGTAACACTGTGGGGGTAGATTTAAAATCTGTTCGGACTCGTCGAGACCGTGTGGTGACGGACCGTGCGGTGAGGTCTTTGCGGATTTCAAGGTCACCGCCGGGTCTGTCACCACACGGTTTTGGGACACCCAAAATGACCGTAGGTCAAACTGCCCCCCCGGGATTGTGCTTGATCTCTAACTCGAGGTGGAGATCCGCGCGGCTCTGCGTCGCCAAAAAAAGATCCTTCCTCGGCACTTCAAGGCCAGCTCATGGGGGCGGAAACATTGACCCAGAATCGGCGATGCATGGCAGATAGGAGGAGGAGGAGGGAGAGGAGGAGGAGGAGAAGGAGGAGGAAGAGGAGGGCGCAAAGGCGAGGGACGAGAAGTCTCCTGGCCCACCTCGAGCTCGTCCTCCACGCTCTCCACGAACCCATCCTTGATCTGCGTGATGTGCACAAGGCCGCTCGCCGTGGCGTCGCTGTCTGGCGCCTCTCCCTTCTCTCTCTCTCTCTCTCTCCTTCTACGCCTCTCGATCATCCACTACATATATTTCTCTTTTCCCTTCTACTTCCCTCTCTCTCTTTTTTTGTTTCCCTCTCTCTCTCTCCTTCTCGAAATCTCTGTCTCTCTCTCTCTCTCTCCCTCGGGGGGGAAAGGAGACGAAGGAGCCGGGCCGGGATGTGGACGAGCACGACAACGGTGCCGACGAGGCGCACACGGAACACGGGCTCGCGGCGGACGAGGAAGACTGCGAGGCAGACGTCACCCTGCACTCTGCGCTGGGCCACGCGACCCCCGGCCAGGTCACCCCAGAGGCAGCTGCGCGCCCAGCTGCGAACGTGAAGATGCCCCCCCCCCCACTTCGCGACGCCGCACGCCCGGGCCGCGGGATGGCGTACGTGCGCGCGTGCGGCGCTGCAGCGCTCCTCTCGGCCCGGACAGCACAGGAGGACAAAGAGAGGGGAAACCAGCGAGTCCTGGCGTCTCGAGGCGCCTGAGGCGCCCCTGGAGGCAGACTGGGCGCCGGCGGTGGGACGAGACGACGACCACGAGACGACACGGCCACGACGGAAAAGGAGGGACAGCAACAAGAGGAACACAAGAAGCAAACAGAAAAGCAGGATGATCCGAGGGCGGAGGAGTACGAGGATGCCCGCGGGAAAAATCAGAAAGGAAATAAGGGAGGATGAGACTGAAGGGGAGGCGAGGGCCAACCCAAAGGCGCAAAAGGGGTCGGGGGAAGGAAGGTGGATTGGTTTTCGGGAACAAGAGAGTGGCACGAAACCGAGACAATCAAACAAGCACGCTCTGGCATAAACCGACGACATAACCCCGTGCCCACGATGAAAATGTACCCCCCCCCCTTTCCCCCTCTGATTCTTTATCCAGTGCCAATAGGATTTAATTGTGGAGAGGGGCGCGGAGGCCGATCTTGATAATCCCTGGGGGAAGTTGCGAATCGAAGTTGCTATCATCCCATGCTGACTAGCAAAGGCATCAAAAACGCTGAGAATGGCCATGGGGGTCTCACCATTTCAGTATCCACAATCACGAGCGTGTGGCAGGGCTGTAGGATTCTCACCATTTCCATTTGCCTAGGTCACGAACGTGCGGCAGCGCCATGGGATTCTCACTTTCTCAGCCGTTCCCGAGGCAGGAACGTGTGGCAGGGCCATGGGGACCGATTGGAGTTTGATGTTACATGCGTCTTGTCTTCTTGTCTCACTCCTCGTCTGCTTGTCTCCTTCCTCCTCCTCCTTCTCCTCCTCGTCTCACTCCTCGTCCTCCTCTTCCTCCTCTTCCTTCCCCCCCCAGGCCCCGAACTTCTTTATCCCCGGTTTGTTTTATCCCCGCTGGGTCCCACCATGGACACGCCCTGCATGCGAGATTCATAACGATCACAACAGAAGCAGTTCTTACAAATGGAAAACCTAAAGCCCCGAATCAATTTTTTGTTGGGATAATCAACCCTGGGGCCATCCTCCGCTCTCTTCCCTCTCCCATCAAAAGTAGCATCAAAAGGATGCCGAGCCTGCGTGGGCGAGTGGTTTGAGGCCGCGCGCAAGAGAGGTTTCTTGGCCAGAAGCGCCAAGGACCTCCCTTGCGCAGGCAAGCTGTAACCACGAGCCTCGGGATCTTCCGAATCAGTCTTGTGTCAAGATCTACAAGGTCAGTCTACACGAGCGCCCAGGATCATCATCATCATCATCATCATCATCATCATCATCATCATCATCATCATCGTCATCATCATCATCATCATCATCATCATCATCGTCATCATCATCATCATCATCATCGTCATCGTCATCATCATCATCATCATCATCATCATCATCATCATCATCAGCAGCATTAACATCACTATAACTTAGCTAACATCACCTTCCCCGGGAAACTCGTTGATTATCCCCACCAGACCCCCGAACTGTATCATCCAATTGGGATTATTGTCGGGAGCGCAGGGTTACCAATGCCAGCTCCTCACTGCAAAACATCATTGTTAGACCCATGGGATCTAGTAGCGCCCCGCAAAACATGTGGCCGCGACCAAAGCTCAAATCGACCACCGAACCTGTCCTTGATCACATACTGACTAGGGCTCCGAGGAGGACGACGAGGATCCCCCATGAGGCTAAAGGAAGGGCGAGAAAAGTTGAAACAACCTCCTCCTCCTCCTCCTCCTCCTCCTCCTCCTCCTGCTTCCTCTTTAGTCCCATTTGGCACGAAGGAAAGGGTCATGAGGGACAAGGGTCCTATACCCAAGGGTCTGCCCCCAGGACTAATTATTCGTCCTAGGTAGTTGTTTGACCGTCCTGAAGCCCGTGGAGCGCCCCAAGACACCAATAGCAGCGAAGAACATCAGGGCCCGTCTCCCTCAAGACTCGCTTCCTACATGACGACACTCCGGCGGGTGGTACTGGGGGGTGACCTGAACGGGAGGGTGAAAAAAAGGGCCCCCCAAGGGGCCCCTCAGGGCCTTTTTTGGAGCCAGCAGGGGCCGCCCTAAAGGACCTCTTCCTTTCTTCAGCTCTCAATTAGGTCACCCTCCATTAACACCCGCCCGAGACACCTGCCCCCCACGCTAGGAGCCACTGGCACCTTCACCTCCACGAAGGCGCCGAAGCTGGCGATTCTCGCGACCGTGCCCGTAACCCAGGTGGACGGATCCATCCCCTCGAAGGGGGTCAGGTCATCGGGCTCCCTCTCCTCGTCAGGGCGAGCGCACGGGAGGAGCAGGTTCGGCACAAGGTGAGGCGGAGAAGAAAAGAGGGGAGCGGAGCGCCACAATATCCATCCCACGGCAAAACTCATCCTGATGCTGCAGCGTCTCCTCCTCCACCCCCTCCTCCTTTTCCTCCGCCTCCTCGTCTTCCTCCCCACTCTCCCCTCCTCCCTCCTGTCCTCCCATGCACTCCCCGCTCCCGGCTCCTCCTCTTCAACCCGCTCCTACTCCTCCACATCATTATCCGTTTCCTCTCCCTCGTCCCCTCCTCCTTCTCCTCCTCCTCCTCCCTCATGTCCCTCCTCCTCCTCCTGCTCCTCGTCCCCCTCCTGCTCGACCTCTTACTCCCCGCTCACCAGTCCCGCGCAAATCTCCAAACGACCTGATGACAAGACCGTCTTGCGAGTGAGAAACGCCCCGGGAATATCAGACCGTCTTGGGACCCGGATGACTTCCTCCGAAGACACTGCGGTGCCATTGTCGTCCCCGCCGCCACTGACCCGTTGGCCACGGGTGTTTCGGCCAGAGCAGGGCTAACTGAGACGTCGGCAGGTCAGAGTCGGTCCCCGAGCCCCTCCTGGGGCCCAAGGCCAATTATCCGTTGTCTCAACTCGCCCTCCTCTCCTGAGATCCGACGTAGCGAAACAGTTGCAACATGGGCAAACCAAAAGAACACGCCCACAGCCCTAGACCCCAAGACTTCTGCGTCATTTCTGGAGCGCGATCGATCTGTGAAGGTCCCCGGGCCCGAAAACAAGCGAACGTGCCCGGCTCGACAAAACTGGGGCGCCAGGATTTCAGGGTCTGACCCGGGCCGCACGCGCATCAGCCCGAAGCAGCACAACGCCAACGTGGGCCAAGGCCCCGTCGCGAAGAGCCAGGCCAGCCGCTCACTACAGCTCGCAAAAAACCGGGCCAGAGGAGGGCGGCATCGGCCGGCCCCGCTAGGGCGACGAGAAGACACGGGTCAACGGACGGGGTTGGCGGAGGAGGAGGAAGAGGGGGAGGAGGTGGAGGAGGGGAAGGGGGAACGGGGAGGATGATGATAATGATGAGGAGGAGA
>CAUYUJ010017573.1:134366-166866 GCA_963575745.1 Prorocentrum cordatum
CCCTGCTGGCGGCCTCCACCGTGGCCTCGGTCATCCAGGACGGCTCTCGCTGGCAGGTCGCCGGGCCAGACCAGCTGGGCCGGGAGAGCGTGGTCGGGTAGCTGAGGGGGACGGAGGGGGACGGAGGGGGCTCCGAAGGGAAACGGGTCCTGGAGTTCTCTCCCGGTGCCCAGTGCGGGCCCCAGGACGGCCACAGCGGGCGCAGGATGAGGAGGTGGTGCTGCCGAGCGCGTTTCCCTGAGAACCCTTTCCTGCATGATAGCGGGCAGCAGCAGACGGCCTCTCATCATGGGGAATGGCAGGAGGGGTTGGGAGGAGGAGTGGGGCAGGCCATTGAGGACGCGGAGATGCGGGATGAGAGAGGGATGAGGATGGCGGCTCATGGTCGGGGGGGGTGAGGGAGGAATATATATATATAGAGAGAGAGAGAGAGAGGACAACGAGGAGGATATTCGGATAGGGAGGGAGGGAGGGCTGGACGGGGAAGCAGAGACGGGAAAAGGGGAGGAGCAGGCGAACGGGACCTCCCCTCCTTCTGCCCCCCAGGATCCGCCCATCCCCTCCGCGCGCGAGTCCTCCGCGCCCCCCGCCTGGCAGCTCCTACGAGCCACGCCGACCCACCCCCCCCGGCGCGCCGCGCCGCGCCGCCAGATATCGGGCGAGAGGCCGCGACGGGGTCTGCGCCGGCTGCCCACGCGCTGCCGTCCTGGCCGGGCGGGCCGACCGGATGCGGCGACGGGGGCGCATGGCCCGGGGGCGGCAGAGCGCGTGTGCCCCCCTCCGGGGGCCTCGCCGAGGACGGGGACCATCGGCGCCTTTCGGAGCACATGTGTTGCTCTCCGCCTGGGCTATGCGTAAGTCGGGCCTGTCCCTCTACGGGGGGAACATGCAAAAATAGTAGAAAATAGTTTGGGGACGATTGTTTGACCATTGTTGACCATTTTGGAGTATTTTTTTTTACTAGTCTCTATTTCTCGCCCAGCCTAGGGGGGGACATGCCCGACCTGAGGCTCTGCGCCCCCTGTCGTCGCCTCCGAGTCGAGGGTCGAAGAACGAGATCCGAGGCTGGGAGGTGGTTGCCTCTCGGAGCTCGCGCAAGCCCCCTTGGGTTCGGCTGCACGGAAGGGTGACCTTCTGCCAGAGTGACCTTTGGTGCGGGCTCATCGGGCTCCCCCCGATCGCCGAGCGCGGTGCGATATGAGCGGCCCGCGCCATTGGTTTTTTTTTGCAATCCCGCATGCATGCATGTGTTTTTGTTTGCCGTATCGCATTGCACGCAGTATTGTGTCGATCATGCACTTGCTGTGTTCGCATGCCGCTGCCATTTTCATTCGAGCCCTGACGAGCCCCAGCAGGGGCGAAACGTTGACACGCGTAGTGAAAAGGCACGGGCTTGAGAGCGCCATACGAGTAAAGTAAAGGCCCCCAGAAGCTGCGCACCAAAGGTCACTCTTACGCCTAGCCGATTTGCGCCTCCCGAGGCGCCCTCGTCGCCACGGCCACGCTCGCCCCCGGAGCTCTGGCGAGGACGCGCCCCGGGCGCCGGCTCCGAGGAGAAGGGCCCAGACTCACGTCGGGCGCGTCCCTCTCTACAGGAGGAAGCTTCCAGCACAGTCAAGAAATCGTATGGGGACCATTTGTTGTGTGTATTTTTGCGTATGTTTGAGAGTATTTTTGGGGCATTTGTGATTTTTCGTTCGAGATCGGCCTGTAGGGGCACACGCCCGACCTAAGCCCAGACCTCCCTCAGCGTCGTGAGAATCAAAGAAGACGAACACGCCAGAAACATGAATTTTTGGCGCTCCGCGCGGATTTCTTGGATCCGCGCTGAGCCCCCCCAGCGGCGCCTCCAGCGCCGCCACTGGCGCGCTCCCCGCGCCGGGGAGGGGGGCCCGGCGCGGATCCAAGACATCCGCGCGGAGCGCCACGAATTTATGTTTGTGTGGCTTTTTGTTCTTCGAGTGAGAAGGTCGCGACATGCGTTGTTCGTAGATCTCGGGCCATCTACATGCAGCCCCTGACAACACAAACAGTCACCGGCACGATGCCGACGACAGGTGATCGTTTTCTTATTTCTTGTTTGCCGATCGGCGCGGGCCCTCGCACCCCCCTCCCCCTGATGGAGTAGATCTTGGCTGTTTTTGGCGCTTGTTCCGAGCAGGTGGAGCCTCCCCCGAAGCACGCACTGCTGCAAACAGTCGCAGTGAGCAGAGGTCCAGAGCCAGATCCCCCACCCCTCCCCCTCACCTTTCCGCCCAGTGTCGGAACGCCGAGTAAGAAAGCGCTCACCAGCTTTAAAAGTCGGGCGTGTCCCTCTGCAGGAGGAATTTTCAAGAACAGCCGAAACATACCCTGGAGACTATTTGTCTAATTACGGTAGGTTTGCATCGTGTCGACCAGCGGCGACCCCAGCGCGGGCGTTCAAGGTTGAACGCCGCCGGCGACCCAGAATCGATCGATGTTGAACGATCGGACGTTGCGGCAGCGGCCGATCGTTCAAGGTTGCATGATCCCTGCGGTGTCAAAAACCAACGCTGGGGTCGGCACGACACGAACCTGCCGTACTGGTTTTGACCACTTTTTTGAGCATCTCTTGCATATATTTTCCTCTATTTCTCCTCGAGAGCCCCCGCCGCCGGGCCGAGCCTGTGGGCGCCCGGGGCGCGTGGCCCTGGCGGGGGGCCCCGGCGGACGAACTGGCGGCCCAGAAGCGCGTGCTCCCTCGGGGGGGCCCTCACACGTCGGGGGCGGCAACGAGGGGGGTGGTGACCAGGGGGGGGGTGCATATCATGGCGGGGGCCATGAGTCAGGAGGAAAAGAAACACACAGACACACTTAATCCTCGATTTCCCAGAGAATATGGGAAAATATGGGAAGTGGGCGGGAAGACAAAAATCCAGAAAATATGGGAAAATATGGGGCATCTTTTTATTTGTGTGTATTTATTTGTGTGGCTTGGGGCCCCTTCAATGAGATCTCTCCAGGTTTCAGAGCGCCTCTTCTTCTTTCATGACGTCCCCGGCCCCCCCCCCCCCGCTGGGCCGCGCACGTGCCGCCGGCCACGATTTGCGCCCCCCCCCCCCCTCTTGGACGCCCCCCTCTTGGCCGACCCCGATGTGTGTGTTCCCTCGGGGGCCCCCAAACGGGGTGGTGACCACACCGTGCGGTGAGTCGGGGGGGATTCGGGGCCACCGCACGGTTTTGGGACTCGGCTCGTGCTCCGAGGATGTCTCGGGCGACAGGGGCCTCCAGGGTCCCAAGACCGTGTGGACGCCGGTCGCAAGACCCTATCGTGAAGTCCGGCGTGTCCCTGTCTACAGGAGGAATATTCAGAAATAGTTTCAATAAGAAACAGTCAAGGGTCGATTTTTGGAGTGATTTTGACAATTTTTGGGTATCCTTTTGGTATTTGTGATTTTTCGTCCAAAACCCGCCTACAGGGGGACATGCCCGACGACCTGAACCAAAAGTGTGTGTTCCTGCATCTGCGGACGCCGGTGGCAGGACACTATCGCGAGACGCTCCAGCATCCCGCAGCTCGAGACGCCAGGGCGTCTGTGCACCGAGCTCCCTTGCCACCAGACGACGCCCCTCGGATCTGACGTCGTGGCAGATCTTGGCAACACCACAAGAAACCACCCCCAGAGCCCGGGACCCCATCTTCCTGCGTCTTTTTTCGATCGACTAGACGTAAGAGTGACCTTTCGCCGGAGTGACTTTTGGTGCGGGCACAGATGGGCCCCCAGGTGGCTGAAAACGAAGCAGGGGCAGCGGCTTGCGCGCTCAGGTCTGGTCCCCCCGCGGCCCCCCAAAAGCCGCGCACCAAAGGTCACTCTTACCCAGGGTCACTCTTGCGTGTAGCCGATTCGAGCCGGATCGATCCGTTGAGGGTCTCCGGGCCCAGGCGGAAGCGCCCGCGGTGAGACGTCTGCCGCGCCGGGAGCTCTGGCATGGCGTGCAGTCGGAGCGCATAGGAATCGGAGGTGGATAGACCTCCTACCCTGACACGTCGATTGAGGAATTTGCCAGTCTCGGTTCGCGAGGGGTCGTCGCGGCCGTCACTTTTGGCGGGTCCAGGTCCGTCGGTTTTGGTCCCGGGCCGTCTTCACGGAGGGGAGGTTTACTAAAGGGAGGTTTGTCCACAGCCGAAGGAAGGATGAGCGACTTTCCAAGGTTCCCCTTGCATCCTTGCCCCTTCGTCCCATCCTTGGCAGCTCTCGCTGCCCAGCTCCGCTCGAACCACGTCGGCATGGCCCTGAAAGGCCCTTGCATCCGCACCGCGCATCTTTCCTATCGCGCGATGAAATCTACACTCGGGGATGGACAGAACCCCCACCTTGACACGTCGATTCGTGACTTGTCCGTTGCCAGTTCTCGAGCGGGCGCCGCGGCCGGCTTTTTCCAGGCTTGCGCCCGCCAGGTTTGGGTCCGAGGTCGTTTTCACTCAACCGCGTTTTGCTAAATACAGGGGGCTCTGTCCATCCCCGAACGATCGGGCGATGAAATCCATATACAGGTCCGCTGCCCCCCTGGCCTCGGGCGTGTCCCTCTACAGGGAGAATATAAAAAACAGAAAAAAAATAGTATGGGGACGATCTTCTGACCATTTTTGACGTTCTCTGGGGCATCTGTTTGGGCACTCTCTCAGTTTTCGCCCAGAGTCCCCCCTGTATGGGGGACATGGCCGACCTAGGGCCTGCTGGCCCTTCCTGGGCCCAGGAGCCGCGGGCACGTCCGTCGTCTCAGCAGCCAATCCCGCCGGAGTGCTTTTTGATAGTATTACCTATCCGATCGACCTGAGATCAAGATGGCGGGCAGCAATAAGATCGAAGATGGGAAGAACAATTGATAGTACTATCTATCCGATCGACCTGAGATCAAGATGGCGAGCAGCAATACGATCGAAGATGGGAAGAAAGATATCAGAACCCTAACGAATGGTTGAATTTCGAGAAGCTGATTTTCAACCCACCAAAAGTATGCTACACTTCCGCGTCCAGATTTTGCGAGCCGACTAGCCCGCCAGCGCGCCGGAACTGGGAGCCGGCGGCAAACCGTCAACCAGATCTCCGCCTGGCCCTTCCTCAGGAGGGGAAAGAACACACAGGCACAATTCATCCTCGATCCCCCCGAAAATATGGGAAAGTATGGGGAGGGGGGGGGGGGAAGACAAAACCCCAGAAGATGTGGGGAGATATGGGGGGAATCCTTTGATTTGTGTGTACTTCTTTGTGCGTCCTGGGGCTCCTTCACTTCCCGGGCCCGGGAGCCGCGCGCACGCCCCTCCTGGCCAGGGGGGCGTGGCGCGGGCACGCCGCCTGGGCGGGGGGTCCGGGGCGGGCCTGGCCAGGGGTGGGCCTGGCGGGTCCAGTAGAGGTACGCCGGGCGTGCCCCGCTGCAGGAGGAGTGCGCAGAGATAGTCGAAAGATGGGCTGGGAGTCAGGGAACGATCTGTCGAGCATTTTTTGTTTTTTGTTATGTCTATATGTACGCGCTGGTATCATGACTATGTTTCTGAATCTGATTATGCTTGTGCTTATGCTGATGCTGATGATGATGCTGATGATGATAATGATGATGATGCTGATGCTGATGATTATCATGATAATGATGATGGTGATGATGATGCTGATGATGCTGATGATTCTGATTATGATTATGATTAGTCTGATGATGATGATGCTGATGATGATGAGGATGATGATGATGATGATTATGATGCTGATGATGCTGATTATGCTGATGATGATGAGGATGCTGATGATGCCGATGATGATGATGATGACGATGCTGCTGATGATGATGATGCTGATTATTATTATTATTATTATTATTATTATTATAATTATTATTACTACTATTATTATCATTGTTATTGTTATTACTATTATCATTACTATTATTGTTATCATTATTATCATTACTCTTATTAGTATTATTACTACTACTACTACTACTACTACTACTACTACTACTACTACTACTACTACTACTACTACTACTACTACGACTACTACTACTACTACTACTACGACTACTACTACTACTACTACTACTACTACTACTACTACTACTACTACTACTACTACTACTACTAGTACTACTACTACTACTACTACTACTACTACTACTACTACTATAACAATAATAATAACACTACTAATACTAATTATCATTATGTTTATTATTATTATTATTATCCGTGTGTAATAATCTGCCGTCCAAAATCTGCCTTTAGGAGGACATGCCCCACCCAACTGTAGATGCTTCGTCGCCCTATCTTCTGCGTTTTGTTTGCTTGCGCCGAGCCTCTCCCGGGTGCGCGTGTCATCGAGTACAAGAGAACCCCTGACCCTGATTTCACAGTGAAAAAGTAGTCTATCTAAGGTCCCCGTCGTTTTGCATTCGGGATGCTAAGTCTGGGCGGTTTGCTTCGATACAGCTGCAGAAGAGGTCCCCTAGCCCTGATGTGTTTACCCTCCTAACTTAGGTCCCCTCCTAAAGGGTTACGCGTCCTTTTTGGTTACAGTGGAGGCCCATGCCAAGAAACACCCTGCGTGCCTCCAGGGTGCCCTGGGTTTCTTGGGTTTCGACAGTTCTGCCGTGGAAAGCGTGGCGCTCCCACACCAAAAGTCAATGGACTTCCTGGGGTCTCAGGGTTGGGTTTCTCGTGGAAGGTTTCCTGAGGTCGGGCCCCCACTGTATCCCTAGTGTGTGTGTGTGTGTTTGGCCCTCCAAACTTAGGTCCCTTTTCCAAAGTGTTAGGGGCTCTTTTTTTGGCCATAGGCAGCGCTGATGTGTGTTGGCCCTCCTGACTGAGGCTCACTCCCAGAGGGTTAGGAGGAGGAGGAGGAGGAGGAGGAGGAGGAGGAGGAGGAGGAGGAGGAGGAGGAAGTAGTAGTAGTAGTAGTAGTAGTAGTAGTAGTAGTAGTAGTAGTAGTAGTAGTAGTAGTAGTAGTAGTAGTAGTAGTAGTAGTAGTAGTAGTAGTAGTACGAGGAGGAGGAGGAGAGGAGGAGGAGGAGGAGGAGGAGGAGGAGGAGGAGGAGGAGGAGGAGGAGTAATACTATTACTAGTAACAATTAAAAATAATAATGATAAGGAACAAAAACAAGAGTCATACTACTACGAAGAATAATACGATCAATAATCATACTAATAAGAGTGATAATAATATTAAGGGTAAGACTGATAATAATATTACGAATCGTAATAATACTACTACGAATAATAATACTCATACTTATACGAATAAGAAGAAGACGAGAAGGAGGAGGGGTTTTGTTGGGGGGCATTATCAGCGTGGACGGTCGGCGCCCTCCCACCGGGCCTCTCCTCGCGGGGATGGGCGGGGCCGCCCGCGCGGCGCCGCGGCGGCCGCGCACGCTCGGCGCGGCGCTGTGGGCTGCCGCAGGCGCGCGCGCGTGCCGCCGTGCCGCGGGGCGCACGGGGGCCCTCGCTCGGAGGAGGGAAAACAGGTACCGATGCCGCTGCCGTTCCCCTGCGCTCTCCCTCTGTCGGCCTCCTGGGAGGCCCTCCCTGCTCCCTCCTCCCTCCTCCTCCTCCTCCTCCTCCTCCTCCGCCTCCTCCTCCTCCCTCCTCCCTCCTCCCTCCCTCCCTCCTCCCTCCTCCCTCCTTCCTCCCTTCCTCCTCCCTCCTCCCTCCTCCCTCCTCCCTCCCTCCACCGCGGGATTCGCCTCGAGGTCCTGGTCAGAACGCCCCCCCACCCTGGGAGAGGTCTGTGGGGGGTAGCGGTATTGGTGCCTTTTTGGTTTCCCCACCGGCCGGGGCGCGCGCGCGCTGGGGCCCCCCGCGGCCCGATGCCGTCAGCCCGCACAGTAAGGACGATCGACTTCCCAAGGGCAGGGCTCGAGCTAAACGATGTTCAGGCAATTTCGTGGACCGTTTTCGTTTTGCCTTCGTTTTGCAGCAAATGTGGAACGAAAACAGAGCTAGGGGTGACGAACACAAAACGAAAACGGAACACACTTTAACTCGAGCCCTGCTCAAGGGTGCCCTCGCATCCTTGCCTCTTCGGTCAACTTCGGCCCATCCTCAGCCACTCTCGAGGGCTGGCCCCGCTCGAGGAGCCTCGGTATGGGCGTCCGAGGCCCCTGCATCCTTGCCGCGCGTCCTCGTGACACGGGCTGGCTGTGCCTCAGAGGAGGAAAGGGCAGTTGCCTATTTTGCTGGTCTTGCCTCGTTTTCGCCTTTTTGGGCCTCCTGGGAGGCCCTCGTCGCCGCAGCGGCGAGCGAGGGGCGGGGAAGTGAGAAGGAGAAGGGCCCTCTCAGAAGGCGGCGGGGCTTCTCAGAAGCCCTCGGGCCTTCTGAGAAGTTTTCTACTGTCAGGGGCAACGATTGGGGGGGGGACAGGCATGGGGGGAAGATACATCAATCTTCAATTGAACATCGATCGCCGATGGGGCTCTGATAGCCCCATCCCGCCCAGGAAGGTGCGGATTCGCTATCCGGGGCCTATCGCCGATCTATCGGCGAGGTATCGCCGATTCCAGGTCGATGTTTCCCTGCCTTTGCCACCTTTCCCCTATCGTTGCCCCTCGTATCTCACCCGAGATCTGGGCGTTGCCATTTTCTCACAGCGGGCGATCTTCAGCCCCGCGCAGAGGGGGGGAGGGGGGAGGCTTCTTAGGAGCGCCCCTGCCTCTCAGAGGGCGCGGCGCCTCGTCTGTAGATGTGAGGCCGGCGCCCTGTCAGCAGCAGCCTCCCCCCGAGGAGCCGCCCCCGCCTCCCCCTCTGCGCCCTCGTGCGCGCGGCCAGCCCTGCCTCCCCCGAGAGCCGGGCGTTGCCATGCTCTTCCCTGCCGGGCGACCTTGCCTCCCCTCGGGCCACGTGGCGGGGGCCCCCCAAAACGGGGTGGTGGGGCCGCACCGTGCGCGGTGAGTCGGTGGGGACATCGGGGCCACCGCGCGTTGTGTTGGGGCTCGGGCCGCTCTCCGGGGGCGTCTCGGGCGACGGGGGCCTCCAGGGCCCCAGGGCCGCGTGCGGTGGCGGACCGTGCGGCGAGGTCCTGGGGGAGGTCGAGGTCACCGCACGGTCTGTCGCCGCGCCGGTTTCGGGGCTCCGAGGCGCGGCCCCGCCCGCGCACGGATCGGGCTCGAAGAGGAGCAGGCCAGGGGGCAGCAGCTGCGGGTGCCCAGAGAGGGGCGCAAGCGGCGAGGGGCGCTCCCCGGTCAGGAAGCGCGTGCGGTGCCCGCCCCTGGGCCGCAGCCCCGCGTCCTGTGAGGTGGACGAGGGCCGCCGTCCGGGCGTGCACACCCTCCACCAAGACCAAGACCAAAACCAGAGCGCCCTGGGTTGAAGGCTCTCAGGGCGTTCCTGGAGCGCTCTGGTCGGGGGCGGCCAGGATGACCAGGGGGGGTGGACATAATGGCGTGGGCCATGAGATCTCCCCAGGTTTCATGGCGCCTCTTCTTGTCTCAACGCGTCCACAGCCCCCCACCCCGTTGGCCGCGCACATGCTTCGGGCCATGATTTGCACCCCCTCTTGGACGCTCCAGAGTTCTGGAACGGCCGCGGCGCCCGATGCATCCTCCAGAGCCGCCGTCGGATTCGGGCCAATGGGTCCTTCTGCCAATGGGTTCTCAAGAGTGTACACCACAGTTCGTGCAGCCATTCGTGCGTGATGCGCCGCCCGTTGTGCAGTATCGGCACGTGGCTGCAGCGCGCCCCGCGCCACGGGATGAGCTGTTGCATTTTGGCCTTAGGACCCCGTGGCGAAAGACCCCCTTTGGCCAGAACCAACCGGCCGCCGGGTCTCAGATATCCGCGGATTGACCCTGTCCGATGCTGTCCTGGTCCCGGCAGTTCGAATAGACTACAAAATTGGTTTACCCCAAAATTGATTCCTCAGTCGGATCTACGGAGCTTGCTACGTACTTGTTTCGAGACTCGACGAGAAAAAACAATTCTAGGGTAACTCAATCCTGCAGTCCATCCCCTACTCGGGCAGTTCGTCTGCCGAAGGCGAGCCGCGGCTCCAAGGCGGAGGCCCCGAGGGCGAGGGGCCCCTGCGGAGCGAGAGGTCCCTGCGGGACGAGGGGCCCTCCGGGACGAGGCGCCTCGACGAGGGGCCTCGAGCAGGGGCCTCGACGTGCCCCTGCCCGATCTTGCCCCAGTCTTGTCGGGCGACGAGATCTGCGCACATCCACTCGGGAGCGGCCGAGAAGGGGGTGATGACCAGGGGTGTGTGGATATCATGGCGGGGGCCATGATGGCCCCCAACGGAGCTCCACCGAAGGCGTCGGTGGCGCAGTTCGCATGCGCTTCCCCCACCCATGACAGCGTTTCGTGGCCCCATAACGCCACAAAAATCTCCAGCGAAGGCCCCAATGGCGCAGTTCGCATGCGTTTTCCCATACAGGACAGCGCTTCGTGGCCCCATAATTAGGGAACTCCACCGAAGGCCTCAGTGGCGGTATCCACATGCGTCCGCGCCACCGATTTCGGCGCACCCCTCACACGTCTCGTGGCCCCATAGGGAGCTTCACCGAAACCGGAACCCACAATGCGGCATTTGCAACTGCATATGGCTGGGTCTTTGGTCAGGCTATTTTTTGTGATTCTTTTGCATTTTTCTTCCAGCACCGCCTGTATGAGGACATGCCCGGCCTAATGGTAGCATGAATGTCGCAGAAGAGGAAACGCCACCCCATTGAGGGGTGTCCAGCGCAGGTCCTAGAAACTTCGCGGGGCGTCACACGTTTCTGTTCATGGCGTTTTTTTTTCCTGTTCTTCTAGAAAGGATGTGGGGGCGGGTGCGCCTGGTTCATCAGAGAGAGAGAGAGAGAGTAAAAGAAAGAGAGAGAGAGAGAGAGAGTGGCGAGGGGCCCTCGAGCACGAGACTCGGCCCCTCCCTTCCTTCGCCCTCGTCTGCCGTGGCTTCTCCACCCTCCCCTCCCGTGGAGGGCTTCTGCCGGCGGCCGGCCGGTGCGACGTGCCATCGAGCACGGAGAGGGGGGCCAGCAAAAGACGCCGCTGACAGCTGCAGCAGCGGCTTTCGCGACGCTGCGCGGCGCTCCCCACGGGCGGGGCCGGGCCGGCGAGGGCGGTGGGCGAGGAGGCAGTGGGGGGAGGAAGGGAAGGATGATTAGATCCGGCCCAACACTTTTTTTCGATTCGCGGGTCGAGAGCGAGCCTCTTCCGATCGAAGCTAAGCGGGCCGCGCACAGCTTTGATTAACAGAGGAAGGAAAATAGAAGGCGGGGCCTCACGTCAAGGCCAAGAGAGGGCAAGGCCCCGGGAACATCTGGCCCAACACATGGCGCGTGCGCGCATCACTGAGGATGTAGTTCTCTCTCCCTTTCCACGCTGTTTCCCTCAGACGTGTTCGTCGTTTGATTCTGTTGCCAGTGCCCGCCCGAAGGGTGAGTGGTCCCACGGGCCTGCGCGATGACCACCCCATCGGTTAAGAAATGCTCATCAACCATCGGCCTAATGAGTTTTTCGGCCTCGTGACGTTACATAGTGCATAGTCCAACGACGCCCTGTGTCAGCAATGAGATGGGATGCGCGGTGTGTGATCTGATTAGGGGGCCCACTCGTGTTTGACCCTATCGTGTGTGGGATCAGATCGAGTGGTACTCTGTCGTGTGGAGCTGTATCGCGTGAATCCCTATGGTGTCCCTCCTCTTCCTCCTCTTCCTCCTCCTCCTCCTCTTCCTCCTCCTCCTCCTCCTCCTCCTCCTCCTCCCTGATGTCATGAGGAGTGTCCCTCCTCTTCCTCCTCCTCCTCCTCCGCCGTCTCCTCGTCCTGTGCCCGCCTCGGGCGGCTCTGCGCTGCATGGGCGTGTATTGAGCGTTGGGGATCCTGAGTCTGCCCGTTTCTCCCCTGCTCTTCCTCACCCCCTTCTTCCTCCTTTTTCTCCTTCTCTTTTTCCTTCTCCTCCCCCTCCTTATTTCTCTTGTTTGGCAGAGAGTTGCGCAGCATCTTCGCGGCCATTGCGTGTCGCTGTTGTACTCCTGGACGAGAGAGAGAGAGAGAGAGAGAGAAAGAAAGAGAGAGAAACACAGATAAATAAATATAATAAAGAGAGATATGCTACAGAGAGAAATATAATATATGTGTGTAGAGAGAGATAACATAAATAGAGAGAGAGAGAGAGAGAGGGATACATTTACACACATATATACATATATGGGAGATCCCGGGCCCCGGGCCCCGGGCCGGAACCTCCCTTGTATATAGGGTGCGGCCCTCTCCCGGGGCGCCCTTCCGGCGGCCCCCGCGCGTTCCAGCCCGCCCAAGAGGGCTCCAGGAGCGCCGAGAGAACCCCAGGATCGCTTCAAGACCGCCAAAGATCGCTTCCAGAAGGGTCAAGAGGCGCTCAAACCGCCCCAAGAGGCCTTCAAGAGGCCCCCCACGAGCGCCCCGGGAGACCAAAATAGCCCCATTTCCTTCGTAAAACGTACATTTTTACGATATCAGCTCCCTTAGCTGTCGGAGCGGCCAGAAAGCCCCACGAGGCGCCCAAGGACGCTCCAGGACGACTGAGGACAGCCCCAAGACGGCCCAGGAGGGCCTCCCGGGACGCTCCTCCGGCGGCCCCCGGGCTGCCCAGTCCGCCCAAGAAGGCTCCAAGAGCGCCGAGAGAAGCCCATAGGATCGCTTCAAGACCGCAAAGGATCGCTTCCAGAAGGGCCAAGAGGCCATCAAACCGCCCCAAGAGGCCTCCAAGAGGCCCCCCAAGAGCGCCCCGGGAGACCAACATGGCCCCATTTCCTTCGTAAAACGTACATTTTTACGATATCAGCTCCCTTGGCTGTCGGAGCGGTCCGAAAGCCCCACGAGGCGCCCTAGGATAGCCCGAAGACAGCCCAGGAAGGCCTCCCGGGACGCTCCTCGGGCGGCCCCCGGGCCTCCCAGTCCGCCAAAGAAGGCTCCAAGAGCGCCGAGAGAAGCCCAGGATCGCTTCAAGACCGCCAAAGATCGCTTCCAGAAGGGACAAGAGGCCATCAAACCGCCCCAAGAGGCCTCCAAGAGGCCCCCCAAGAGCGCCCCGGGAAACCAAAATGGCCCCATTCCCTTCGTAAAACGTACATTTTTAGGATATATCATCCCTTGGCTGTCCGAGTTGTCAGACAGCCCCAGGAGGCGCCCAAGGACGCCCCAGGACGCCTGAGGACAGCGCTAAGAGGGCCTAGGAGGGCTTCCTGGGACGCTCCTCGGGCGGCCCCCGGGCCTCCCAGTCCGCCCAAGATGGCCCAAGAGACTTCCCGGTCGCCCCGAGAGGGCCCCCGGAGCGCTCCGATACGGCCCAACATGGCCTCCATAGGTCTTTCTATGTTTTGAGGCCCAGAATGAGGCCCTCCAGATTTGGTCCGACGATGTGGCGCGGCTCCAAGGGGGGGGGCCTAATATTGCAGAACAATACAATATGTAGCATATGTAACAAGTATGCAATCGTTGGATACACTGGACACGTTGCATTAAAGCATCCGCGGACCTGCCTCTGGCAACACGTCATTTTCGGACGTAGATTTCCCGCGAATCGCCACGGAATCGGACCCGTGTTTGCGAACACCGTTTTCGGAGCAAACTAGAACCTAAGCGCGCGAAGCGCGCGCGTGGTTCTAGTGTATATATATAGCTTTATATATAAAGCCCGCGCTCGCGCCAGGAGTGTTCAAGCGGCAAGTGCAAGCGGCCTCGGTAGGGTAGATACCCTGGAGACAGCATCACTCGCGCCTCGCGGAGAATCGCTCCGGGGGGAATGGCCCGAATCTCCTCCTCCCCCTCCTCCTCCTCCTCCCTCCTCCTCCTCCTCCTCCTCCTCCTCCTCCTCCTCCTCCTCCTCCCCCGTCTCCTTCTCCTCCTCCTCCCCCTCCTCCCCCTCCTCCTCCTCCTCCTCCTCCTCCTCCTCCTCCTCCTCCTCCTCCGTGAAGATGTTGCAGGCAGGGCGGGCCCGGGCTTCTCGCCCGAGGCTTCGCCAGTCGTGGCGCTCAGGCGCAGGACTCGCAGCAGCTCCGCGGACGAAGGGTGGGCCGGCGCCGCGCGCGCGTGTCAAAATTTTGCAGCAGTTTCACGGAGGAGGAGGGGGAGGAGGAGGAGGAGGAGAAGGAGGAGGAGGAGGAGGAGGAGGAGGCGGAGGAGGAGGAGGAGAAGGAGGAGGAGGAGGATGAGGAGGAGGAGGAGGGGAGGAGGAGGAGGAGGAGGAGGAGGAGGAGTAGGAGGAGGAGGAGGAGGAAGAGGGGGAGGAGGGGGGGAGGAGGAGGAGGAGGAGGAGGAGGAGGGAGAGAGGAGGAGGAGGAGGAGGAGGAGGAGCGGGTCGCTCTCAACATGTTGCTCTCGCCTTGGGGCCGCGCAAGTTCGTGTAGACAATTTTGCAGCGGTCTCGCGGAAGGGGGGCGGCTTCTTTTCAGAGTGTGGTTCACGCCGTAGCGCCGCGCGCATTCTTTTCCACATGTTGCAGCCGTTTCGCGGATGGGGGGCGGCTCTTTTTCGAAATGTGGCTCCCGCCTTAGCGCCGCGTGCATTCGTTCTAAAACATTGCAAGTGTTCTACGGAAAGATGACGATTCCTTTCCAAAATGTGGTTCTCGCCTTAGCGCCGCGCGCATTCGTTGTATATGCTTGCGCGAGTTTCACGGAATCTTATTGTTGGCGTCCCAGAAACCGTGTTCTGGCACGATTCAGGATTGTCAGGTGGGAACAGTGAAGATGATTTGCGGTGTCGACGTTCCGGAAATTGTGTTCTGGCACGATTTAGGATTGTCAGGTGGGAAAAGTGAAGTTGATTCGCGGCGTTGAAGTTGCAGGACTGGTGCCGTGGCATGGTTGAGGTTTTGCAGACGGTTGTTTTCCAGTTGGGCTTTCCCCGCAGCGGGAAGCCTTATGGGAACCGTGGAGGAGGGAATTTGGAGGGAGGGTTTCTTTCACAATCGTTGATGAGTCTTGGGTTTGCACTGGCCCTCCTCGTCCTCGTCCTCCTCTTCCTCCTCCTCCTCCGTCTCCCGAAAAACGCAAATACATACACGTAGATTGGGCCGCCCCTGGCGGCGCCTCCGGCGCCGCCCCCAACGCGCACTGCGCGTCAGCGGAGGGAGGTCAAGCGCCGACCGGAAAGATTTGTGCGGACCATCGCAGCTTCATGTGTCTGCTGTATTTTGCTCTTCTATCCTGTCGGAGCAGGACACGCAGATTCACCGCTCTCCTCCCCTCCCACGCCCAGGAAAGAGGAAAATTATCACGAGAGGAGTTGTGAGGAAGGAGGAGGAGGAGCAGGAGGAGGAAGAGGAGGAGGAGGAGGAGGACCAGTGTAAACCCAAGAGTCATCAAAGATGTTGGAGTAAACCCTCCATCCAAGCTCCCTCTTCACAGGCCCCTACAAGTGTTCATTTCCGCTGAGGGAACTGCCTCGTTGGAACACAACCGCTTAAAGACCTGGAAGCATGCCGAAACATTGCTCTCGGGATTCCAACGCCACGAATCAGCCAGACTGTTGCGTTTCGACGATCCAGAATCTGGCCAGAACGCCATTCGTGGGACTTCAACACCGCGACTCAACGTAACGGTTCCACCTTCAGAATCCTGACTCTCTTCAAAGCGCCATTTGTGGTACGTTGATCATGGAAATCCGTGAATCTTTTGCAAGTTTTTACACCGAACATGCGCGACGCTAAGGCGAGAGCCACATTTCGAAAAGGAGCCGCCTTCAATCCGTGGAACTCCTTGCAAATGTTTAAAACGAATGTTCGCGGCGCTGAGGCGAGAGCCACATTTTGAAAACGGGTGACCCTCAATCCGTGAAGCTCCTGCAAGTTTTTACAACGAATGTGCGCGACGCTGAGGCGAGAGCCACATTTCGAAAGCTACCCGCCCTCAATCCGTGAAACTCTTGCAATCTTTTACAACGAATTTGCGCGGTGCTAAAGGCGAGAGACACATTTTGAAAACCACTTGCCCTGCATCTGTGAAACTGTTGCTCAATATTAAGCTTCAGGGTCGTACGTGGTGAGGAAGTCTCAGGTGAAACGTGTGGCCCGCCCTCAAAACTGGCCTCGGGGTGCGACAGGGACAAGTTTTTGATAAGGAGAAGGAATCGGGCAGGAGGAGCAGGAGGAAGAGGAGGACGAGGAGGGGGAGGAGGACGAGGACGTAGAGGGATGTCGTCCTGCATGACACCAGCCCCCCCCCGCATTGCGCCCCAGCCCCTCGGCGGGGAGGGCGTTCGTGAGCGCGCCCACCGCCGCCGGCGCCTCGCGCCGGGCCGTCCTGGCGCTGCTGCCCCTGGCGATTCCGCTCGGCGGGGGGGGATGGGGCTGAGGTTTTTGGTTGCCATTTGCCTTTTCGGGGCTCTCCTGGGCCTCTCTCGTCACCCCGACTGCATCCCTGCTCGGAGTTTTGGTCTAACTCACCCCTGGAGGAGGAGGAGGAGGAGGAGGAGGAGGAGAAGGAGGAGGAGGAGGAGGAGGAGGTGGAGGAGGAGGAAGGGGAAGAGGAGGAGAGGGGGGAGGAGAGCAGGAGGCGGCGCACCCTGGTACGCCAGGAGGAGGCCGCGGAGGACGTCCAAAGTGAATCCCCATGGGCTTCCTTGATGTATCGTTGATGATGATGCTGATGCTGATGATGCTGATGATGATGATGCCGATGATGCTGATGATCATGATGGTGGTGATGGTGACTGTGATGGTGACGGTGCTGCTGATGATGAGGTTGATGATGATGCTGCTGCTGATGCTGCTAATGAGGATGAGGTTGATGATGAGGATGAGAATGATAACGATGATTGATGATTATGATGATGATGATGACGACGATGGCGATGACGATGACGGTGACGATGATGATGCTGATGATGCTGATTCTGATGCTAATGCGGATGCTGATACTGATACTGACGCTGACGATGATGATGATGATGATGATGATGACGATGATGATAACGATGATGATGATGATGATGATGATGATGATGATGATGATGATGATGATGATGATGATGATGATGATGATGATGCTGATGATGATGATGATGATGATGATAATGATGGTGACGCCGACGGTGGTGGTGCTTGTGATGATGCTGCCATGATAATGAGGATGATGAGGAGGATGATGATGATGAGGATCATGATGATGCTGATGACGATAACGATGATTCTGATAACGATGTTGACGATGCTGATACTGATGCTGATGATGTTGATGTTGATGATGTTGATGATGCTGCTTATAATGGTGAGGATGATGATGACGATGATGATGCTGATGGTGATGCTGATGATACTGATGATCGCTGATGATCATTTTGATGCTGATGAGGTTGATGAAGCTGATTATGACGATGATGATGGTGATGCTAATGATGATGATGATGATGATGATGATGATGATGATGATGATGATGATGATGATGATGATGATGATACTGATGATACTGATGATGATGATGATGCTTTTGATCATGATGATGGAGGATGATGATGATGCTGATGATGATGGCGACGATTGTGAGGGTGATGCTGCTGCTGATGATGATGATGATGGTGATGGTGATGATGCTGATGATGATGATGATCATTCTGCTGATGCTGCCGATGCTGGTGCTGATTCTCATGCTGATGCTGCTGCTGCTAAGATGATGATGAGGATGAGGTCATGATAATGCTGATGATGATGATGATGATGATGATGATGATGATGATTCCGATGAAGATGACGATGCTGGTGATGCTGGTGATGAGAATGATGATGATGATGATGATGATGATGATGATGATGATGATGATGATGATGATGATGACACTGATGGTGATGACGATGATGACGATGATCATGATGCTGATGATGATGCTGATGCTGATGCTGATGATAAGAGTAATGACGCTGATGATGATGCTGCTGATGATGATAATGATGATGACGATGATGATGATGATAATGGCGATGGTGATAGTGATGGTGAGTGCGACGGTGATGGTGATGATGCTGATGCTGATGCTGATGATGATGATAATGATGATGACGAGGATGATGATGATGATCATGATGATGCTGATGATGATGATGAAGATGAAAATGATGATGATGATGATTATGATGATGATGATGATGATGATGATAATTGTCGGGAACATGGTGATGCTGTTAACGCTGCTGATGCTGTCGCTGATGCTGACGCTGAATCTGATGCTGCTGATGCTGCTCATGAAGATGATGATGAGGATGCAGATGAGGATGAGTGTGAGGATGACGGTGATGATGATGATGATGATGATGATGATGATGAAGATGGGGCTAATGAGAACGGTGTCGGTGGTGGTGATGATGGTGTTGGCAGCGGTGGTGGTAATGATGATGATGATGATGATGATGATGATGATGATGATGATGATGATGATGATGCTGATGATCATGATGACGACGATTGTGAGGGTGATGCTGCTGCTGATGATGATGGTGATGGTGATGATGCTGATGACGATTCTGTGATGGTGGCGATGGTTGTGGTGGTGGTTGTGAGGATGGTGATTCTGATGATGATGACGACGACTACGATCATGATTATGCTGATAATGCTGCTGCTGTTGTTGATCATGATCATGATAATGACAATGCCGATGATGATGATGATCAGGATAATGATGATGAGGATGATGATGATGATAATGATACCGATGATGATGCTGATGACGATGACGGTAATAATGGTGACGACGAAGATGGTGATGATGATGACGATGATGATGCTGATGATGATGACGACGACACGATGATGATGATGATGATGATGATGATGATGAGGATGCGGATAAGGATGAGGATGAGGATGAGGATGAGGATGAGGATGATGATCATGATGAAGAGATGATGATGATGATGATGATGATGATGATGATGATGATGATGATGATGATGATGATGATGATGATGATGGTGGTGGTGGTGGTGGTGGTGGTGATGATGATGATGCTGATGACGATCATGATGATGCTGCTGCTGATGATGATCATGGTGGTGGTGGTTTCGGTGATGGTGGTGGTGATGATGATGGTGGTGGTGGTGATGATGACGACTATGATGCTGATGATGATGATGATGATGATGATGATGATGATGAGGAGGGTTGGAGCGGCTGTCTGGAATTGTTTCACGCGCGAGCATCCTAGTCTCAGTTCCCGCCCTTTGGAGCGTCGTTGTGCAGACACATGTTTTCACGCAGTCTTTGGCCAGGACAGGCGCTTGGCCGAAGTGCTCACGTATGCGGCGAAACGCGGAGGAATCTGGAGAGCGCACGCGTCGTTTCAAGACTGCACGTCGTGTGTCCGACGTCTGTTCAAGCCAACTCTGCGCCGGCCCGTCCGACGATTTGAGCCTCTATTGGCCTTCTCCGCTGACGTGCCCATTCGCCGGCATTGGGCTTGGCTGTGCCAGAACATGGAAGCACAGAAGGAAGAAGACGAGGAGAAAGAGGAGGAGGAAGATGAGGATGAGGATGAGGATGAGAAGGAGGAGAGGAGGAGGAGAAGGAGGGGGAGCCTGAGGAGGAGGAGGAGGAGGCGGGGGAGGAGGAGGATGTGAATGAGGATGAGGATGGTGATGATGATGATGATGACGATGATGATGATGATGATGATGATGATGATGGTGATGATGATGTTGACGACGACGATGGTGATGGTGATGCTGATTATGATGATGACGATGATGATGACTTGATGATTAGATGATTAAATGATGAGATCATTAGATGATGATGATGATGATGATGATGATGATGATGATGATGACACTGATGGTGATGACGATGATGACGATGATCATGATGCTGATGATGATGCTGATGCTGATGCTGATGATAATAGTAATGGCGCTGATGATGCTGCTGATGATGATAATGATGATAATGATGATGACGATGATGATGATGATGATGATAATGGCGATGGTGATAGTGATGGTGAGTGCGACGGTGATGGTGATGATGCTGATGCTGATGCTGATGATGATGATAATGATAATGACGAGGATGATGATGATGATCATGATGATGCTGATGATGATGATGAAGATGAAAATGATGATGATGATGATGATGATGATGATGATGATGATGATGATGATGATGACGATGATGATGATGATGATGATGATGATGATGATGATGATGATGATGATGTGGATGATGATGATGATGATGATGATGATGATGATGATGATGATGATGATGATGATGATGATGATGATGATGATGATGATGATGATGATGATGATGATGATGATGAGGAGGAGGAGGAGGAGGAGGAGGAGGAGGAGGAGGAGGATCACGACCGCCCGACTGACCGACGACGACGACGGACGTACGTACGGACGGACGGACGGACGTACGGACGGACGACGACGACGACGACGACGACGAGGCAAAGGCAAGGGCAGGCCCCGACGCCGCGCGCGCGGCGGGCGTCGACGACATCTCGCAGGGGTCCGCGACGCCGAGGACCCGCCGGAGAGCTCCGAAGGGCGAGGCGGGCGTTTTTCGTAGCTCTGCCCCCCAGCCGCGAGGAGGGGTCCGAGGCCCGAGGCCCGAGGTGCGAGGTGCGAGGTGCGAGGTCCGAGGTCCGAGGTTCGGGGCCCGAGGTCCGAGGTTCGGGGCCCCAGGGCCGAGGTTCGAGGTCTGAGGTCCGAGGTCCGAGGTCCGAGATCCGAGGTTCGAGGTTCGAGGTTCGAGATTCGGGGCGGGTCGCTCGGACGATCGGGGTTCGAGGTTCGAGGTTGTCGGGCGCCGTCGTGCGGCCTCGTCGGGTGCTTCTGGCCTCAGCGGGGCTCTCCGACGGCGGCGCCTCGCCGAGTTTTCGTTCCGGGATCCCCAGCGGCCCCCAGAGACCTGGCCTACAGCCCGAATGCCAGCCGACGACAATCACTCGGCGCGGGCGAAGAAGGTGAGAGGGAGGGAAGTGGGATCTGATGAGCCAAGTTTCCACCACCATCACCATCATAGGTAGGACGGGGACGGGGAGGTCCTCCTCCTCCGCCTCCTCCTCCTCGTCCTCTTCCTCCTCCTCCTCCTCCTCCTCCTCCTCCTCCTCCTCTTCCTCCTCCTCCTCCTCCTCCCTCTCCTGCCTGTGGTAGTGGTGGTGGGAGATCGGCACAGTACCAGAGCACGAGAGCTGCTGCACGCAGCCGGCTCCGGCCCCGCCGCCGAGCACGGGCCTCGATGGATTCCTGCGCGTCTGGTATGCGACAGGAGGCGCTGGCAGAGCCAGCTGCGTGCGGCTGGCTCGCTGGCCCCTTCCTTGTTCGGGCAGGGCGAGGACGAGGACAACCGAAGGAGAAACATCGCCATAAACACAAACTTTTGGCGCTCCGCGCGGATCTCTTGGGTCCGCGCTGCCCCCCCCCCCCCCGCGGCGCATCTGGCGCCGCCCCTGGCGCGGATCCAAGAAATCCGCGCGGAGCGCCAAAAGTTCCTGTTTATGGCGTTCTCTCTTCCTCAAGATAAGTCCGTTCCTTCGGTCGCAAATCATGTGAACCTGTTGTACCCTCTGAATTCCGGCTCTAGCTTCGGTCAGCGTCGATGAGAGTCTAGGAGTGAATGAGATAGCGCCGATTTGGCGTCGGTTAGCGTCGATTTAGCGTCGATTAGTATCGATTTAGCGTCGACTAGCGTCGATCCGCAAAGAGCCGACAAGATGGTATGGGAGGCTCCCACGAGTTGCCACCGAACGTTCCAGAGCGTTCCGGAACGCTCTCAGAGCCTTCTGGAACGCGGGCCACGGCACCTGAGACATTCTCCAGAGCTGCCGGACCTCAGAGATTCTCGATTTATCCTCATCCGACTTTATCTTCGTCCCGGCTTCGTCCTTCGGCCACGCGCCAAGAAGGGCAGGGGGAGGGGGGGAAGGCTTCTTAGAGAAGCACCCCTACTTCCCAGAATGCGCGGGCCTTGTCGGTAGATGTAGAGCTGGCGCCTTCCAAGAAGCAGTCTCGTTCTATGAACCCTTCCCCCTCCCCGTAGGGCCTCTTTTCCACCACCATCACCATAGGTTGGCGGGGGGGAAGGAGGAGGAGGAGGACGAAGAGGAGGAGGAGGAGGAGGAGGAGGAGGAGGAGGAGGAGGAGGAGGAGGAGGAGGAGGAGGAGGAGGAGAAGAGAAGGGAGGAGGAGGAGGAGGACCCCCCCCTACAACTTATGGCGTGCGCGCCGCCAATTGTCGCCCGCCCAGACGAGCTGCCGCTGGACCCGGGGCAGTTCCTCTTCCGGCCGGGGCTCCCGCCCGAGGTGGCAGTCCTGTGGGGGAGGGCGTATTGGCAGCATTGTTCAGGTATCCTTGGTTCGCTCTGGGCGTCCTCATCCTCCTCCTCCTCCTCCTCCTCCTCCTCCTCCTCATCCTTTCATCGTCACCTTCGCCCTCATCCTACAATCCTCGTAAGCATCATCTTCACAATCGTCGTGTCGTGCCGCCGCCGCCGCCGCCGCCGCCGTCGTCGTCGTCGTCGTCGTCGTCGTCGTCGTCGTCGTCGTCGTCGTCGTCGTCGTCGCCGCCGCGCGTCGTCGTCGTCGTCGTCGTCGTCGTCGTCGTCGTCGTCGTCGTCGTCGTCGTCGTCGTCGTCGTCGTCGTCGTCGTCGCCGTCGTCGTCGTCGTCGTCGTCGTCGTCGTCGTCGTCGTCGTCGTCGTCGTCTTTGTCTCGTGTTTCTTTTTATTGCGACGGCATTGCGGCCGGTGCCGCCGATCCTGAAGGGGAACGACGAGAACAGCGGCGGCGGCGACGACGACGACGCTAATGCTTCTTGGGGGTCTCTTCGAAGCGCTCTGGGGGGCCTCTGGGGAACAGTTTATTGGCCTCTTGGGAGCCTCTTGGAGGTCTCTTGGGAGCCTCTTGGGGGCCTCTCGGGGCTTCCTGGGGGCCTCTTGGGGGCCTCTTGGGGCCTCTTAGGGGCCTCTTGGGGGCCCCTTGGTTCCTCCTGGGAGCCTCTCGGGGCCGAGGGCTCGAAATGTCCGTTTTGGTCCCTCGTCTGGGCACCCTCTTGGAGCCGTCTTGGGGGCCTCCTGGGCCGTCTTGGAGGCGTCTTGGGCCGTCTGGGGGCCCTCTTGGACCGTTTTGGGTCCCTGCTGGAACCCTCTTGGTTTGTCTTGGGGCGATCTGGGGGGCCTCGTGTTCCGTTCTGAAGCGTCGGGAAGCGGAAGAGGCGAGAATGCCGAAATGCTTAAAAATCCAATGGGAAATCAGTGATTTGTCCGCATCAGAGGGAAGGGGCTTCCTTTCGAGTCATGGGCCCGGGGATCCCCCGGGGGGGAGTCGTATCTGACTCGGGGCCGCCCCCCCCCCGGGACCCCCACCTTTCCCGGCGGGGGAGTGACCAAAAGGAAGGGACTTCCCTTCGAGTCAAGAACGTCGTTGTTCAGTTTCGCTTTGGCTTGCGCGCTTGAGGAGGAGGGCCTAGGGAAGGGGGGTGGAGAGCGGCGACGGGCCCAGCGCATGATGAGGAAGGCTCAGGGAAAGGGGGGGGGAGCGGCGACGGGCCCAGGGAAAGGAGGAGCGCAGGGAAACGGGAAAGGGGACGACAGAGACGACGACTAACGAATGATGGAGACGACGACTCGAACGGACAAGCCCCTCACACACGCCGACAGGGTCGGCGGATTATTAGTCTTCTTCTTCTTCTTCTTATTATTATTCTTCGTCTTTGTTTTCGTCATCATCATCGTCGTCATCATCATCGTGGATGCAACCTGGGTTTGCTCTTATCCTTCTGCTCCCCCATCCACAGTCACCGTCCTCCCTCCTGTGTGTGGTCGCGTCCCCAGGAGATCTGGAACTCCAGGTGGCGCCGAGGCAAGTGTGGTCGGAGGGTCTCCGATGCCCGTCGTGGTTTTGAGGGTTTTGAGTGACTGTGGAGGTGCACGTCGCCACGGCTGGGCGCGGCTCTGCAACATCATGGTTCAGTCGGGCCTGTCCCCCTGCAGGGGGAATATTCAGAAATGGTAAAACAGCTTGTCTGGGGACGACTTTTCGACCATTCTTGACCTCTTTTGGAGGCATTTCTTGAGTATTTTTCACGTCTCGTCCACAAAACCCCCTGTAGGAGGACAGGCCCGACTTAACATTATGGGCCCTGGGAGGGGGGAGGAGGGAGGAGGGAGGAGGGAGGAGGGAGGAGGGAGGAGGGGGCCATGGGACCCGCCCGGGAAGAGACTCTGGCGGCGCGATCCGCGGCCCGGTGCGCTCTCTGCCCCGACGCCGCCGGTGCGTCGCGTGTGCACTTTGGGGCTGCTTCTCCTCCTCCTCGTCCTCCTGCTCCTCTCTCTCCTCCCCCTCCTCCTCCTCCTCCTCTTCCTCCTCCTCCTCCTCCTCCTCCTCCTCCTCCTCCTCCTCCTCCTCCCCCTCTTCCTCTTCTTCCTCCTCCTCCTCCTCGGGTAATTGTGAGGTGCGTGCGGGGCTGTCAGGGGCAGGGCGAGGAGGCGAAACGGGGGGTGGAGGGGCCGGAGGCGGGAGGGCGAGAAGGCGGCCGAGGAGGCGGAAGGAATGACGGGCTGGAGGAGGGGGAGGGGGATGGGGAGGGGAGGGGGGGGGGAGGGGAGGAGTGAGGAGGAGGAGGAGGAGGAGGAGGAGGAGGAGGAGGGAGGAGGAGGAGGAGGGAGGAGGAGGAGTGAGGAGGAGGACGGAGGAGGAGGAGGAGGAGGCGGAGGAGGAGGAGGAGAGGAGGAGGAGGAGGAGGAAGGAGAGGAGAAGGAGGCGGACGGAATGCGGGGCTGGAGGAGGAGGAGGAGGAGGAGGAGGAGGAGGAGGAGGAGGAGGAGGGATAATGAGGAGCGAGGAGGCCAGCCAAGCCAGGATCGGTGCGCGTGCATCGCTGGGGGAACAAGGATCGGCCCTCAGCTCCCGAAAGAGATAGACTCCGAGGGCGCCGTCTTCGACGACTGGCAGCGCACCGAGATCATCTCGGAGTCCACGCTTGTGGATCCCAACGATCCGAAGAGGGGACGGGAGGGGAGGAAGAGGAGGGCTGCTCACTACGCACTCCTACCTCCTTTTCGACTTGCGTCATCTACCGGCACTGGTGGGACGGGGGCGATGAGAAGGGCACGAAGCCTTGTGAATAACGCGGGTTGCGAATGCCAGCTGTCCTTTGGTGGGCCTCCCTGGAGGTTCAGACGGCACTGGTTGGTCGGGGGAGGGTGGGAAGGCATGAAACATGATAAATGACGCGGGCGGGGCCTCCCTGCAGGGTCAGACGGCGCTGGCGGGACTGGGGGAGTGGGGAAGGTACGAACTCTGATGAAGCATACGGTTTGAGCATAGACCGCGCGGTCCGGCGCGGCTTCCCTTGGGGGAGAAGCGCGTTTCTGGTGGGGCTGGTGGAGCGGGAAGGGCACGGATCCTAACGAAAAGCACGGTTTGCGTACAAGAGCCCGCGCGGTCCAAACGGCAAGCATGGGATCATCACGGCCTGTGGAGTGGGAAAGACGCGAACCCTGATACAGAACACGGTCTGCGCACAGCAGCACGGGCTGCTCGCAGCCCGCGCGGCTTGCCCTGCTTTTTTTTGAATGCCTGCCGCGGCGGGTGGGTCCAGCGGAGGCCGAAGGGCACGAACCCCGATACCGAACACGGTATTCGCATAGCCCGCGCGGGCCGGCGCGGCTTCCTTGTTGGGGGGGAACGTGGTAGTGGCGGGGCTGTTGGAGGCTGAAGGGCAGGAACCCTGATGAATAGCACGGTTTTCAGATAGACCGCCCGTCCGAGGCGGTGGGGCATGCACGCAATCGGAAGGCGGGAATGCACGCAGAAGGATGCAATCGGAAGTGCATACAGAACTATGGATGATGAGGACATGGAGGATGAGGATGAGGATGGTGACGAGGATGAGGGTGATGAGGAGGATGATGCTGCTGCTGATGATGAGCGGCGATGATGATGAGGCTGATGCTGCTGTTCATGCTCATGTCTATGCTGATGCTGATGCTGTGCATGATGATGATGATGATGATGATGATGATGATGATGATGATGCTGATGATGATGATGGTGATGGTGATGGTGATGATGATGCTGATGCTGCTGCTGATGATGATGCTGATTAGTATTCCAATGCGGATGATGATGTTGTTGATGATGGTGATGACGATAGTGAGATGATGGGAGTGACGATGGTGATGCTGCTGCTGATGATGGTACTGATTATGATCATGCTGAGGATGAGGATGATGCTGATGATGGTGATGATGAGATGATGGTGATTGTTCTACTCATGATGCTGATGCTGTTGATGATGATGATGCTGATGCTGATGCTGCTATTGATGATGATGACGATGATGCAAATGCTGCTGCTGCCAATGATGATGACGATTCTGACCCTGCTGCTGATGATGATGATGATGATGATGATGATGATGATGATCATGATGATGTCGACAACCATGCCGACGACGACAACGATGGTGATGAATCCGATGATGGTGATGATGATGAAGAAGAAGATGTTGGGGATGGTGATGACGATGATGATGGTGGTGGTGATGGTGATGATGACGAGTTGAATACATTGAGGAGGGATGAGGGTGAGCGTGAGGTTCTGGAGGGGTCCAATGCCTTTTCCCAGAAGATTTTTCCGCTGCCGCCCCCAGCGATGGGGCAAAGCGAGTGAAGATACTGTCGCGAGTTGGACAGGGGCAGGTACAAGCAGCTGCGTATCCTCGCGGACATGGAGAAGCAACAGCGCAAGAACGAGGCCTGTGCGCCAGCGGCCTCCTCTTAGTTCGTTCGCTCCCCCCTCGATCCTCCAACGTGTTTTTCCCTGACTCGGCATCTTGAGCACGTTTACAGGAGGATGATGATGATGATGATGATGATGATGATGATGATGATGATGATGATGATGATGATGATGATGATGATGATGATGATGATGATGATGATGATGATGATGATGATGATGATGATGATGATGATGATGATGATGATGATGATGATGATGATGATGATGATGATGATGATGATGATGATGATGATGATGATGATGATGATGATGATGTGATGATGATGATGATGATGATGATGATGATGATGATGATGATGATGATGATGATGATGATGATGATGATGATGATGATGATGATGATGATGATGATGATGATGATGATGATGATGATGATGATGATGATGATGATGATGCTGCTGATGATGATGATGATGATGATGATGATGATGATGATGATGATGATGATGCTGCTGATGATGATGATGATGATGATGATGATGATGAGGAGGAGGAGGAGGAGGAGGAGGAGGAGACGCACCGTAGTGTTGGTGCAGCTTATTTTCAGGGACCTCTTGCCAGGCAGCAGCCTGGTGGCAGTCAAGGCCTACGGGCGTCGCTCGTGTGCGTGACTCAGCCGCCGAGTGCTGTAACCGGAATTGTTAACGGAAATTGTCTTCGGGTTGGTCGTGCTGGTGCAGGTTAGCGCCAGCTAATCCAACACAAACAAGCCCTCGTTGGAAATGTCGGCGAGTTCAGCAGCATGTCTCTGCTGCAAGATGAGGTCGTCAGATGGGCATGCCCGGTCGAAGTCTTTGGGCCTAGTGAGATCACGACGTTGTGATCATTCCATGCTGGACGTTGGGATTTTAAAGAGTGCCTTAGGACAGGTTGGGGGGGAGCCTGACGTAACCGCACTTCCTGCCAGATATCACTTATTGACCTTGCTGTGGCCGCGAAGACTTGTGATCAGGGCGTCGCGTCGTGGGCGTAGAAGTGGGCCAATGCGATAAGGACGTGTGCATCCCCCGCTTCAGTTGAATGCTTTTTGCCATACTATGAATCTAACTTTCGTCAGAGTGGAGTAGCAAGCGAAATATCGGTCATTCGAACAGCGTCCCCGTGTAATTGTCACCCGATATTGAGAGTTCATTGCGCGTATGCCGTACAGAGTCCCTGTGAAGTTGGCGTTTCGAACCTAATCATGTGTTCCTCTGTAACTCTTCACGCTTCGTTTCTCCTCAACAGCCCATTCGGAAACGCTGCCCCTGAGAGCTGATGGGAAAAGGGACGAAGAGGCACATGTAGTGAACCAGAGCGGGCATCCAGGGTGAACAGAGAGATCTCTGGTAGGAATTCGGGGCCTCCTTGGGGCCATCCCCTGGCCCCCGCGTGGGGGCGAGGGACTGAGGAGGAGGAGGATGAGGAGGAGGAGAATGGGCAGGAGGAGGAGCATGAGCAGGAGGAGGAGGAGGAGCAGGAGGAGGAGGAGGAGGAGGAGGAGGAGGAGGAGGAGAAAGACGACAACGACGACGACCACGACGACGAGGAAGAGGGGAAAGGAATATTAAGAATCTGTGGGCAAGGAGGAAGACGAGGAGGAGGAGGAAGATGACAACGAGGACAATGGCAGAGCCCTCAATATTGCCTCTTGGAGCCCTCTTGGGATGTTTTTTTGGGATTCCAGGGTCCTCTTGGGGCTCTTTTGGGGATTCTTGGGGTCGTCTTGGGGCCCTCTTGGAGCCCTTTCGAGGGTCCTTCGGGAGCCTCTTGGAGCCGTCTTGGAGGCCATGGATCATACGGGGGGGGGTCCCGATATGCCTGCCCCACCTGGGGCCATCGAACTCGCCTCTTAGGAACACTCTTGGACCGCTCTCGGGCGCTCTTGGGGTCGTCTGGGGGGCCTCTTGGACCCCTCTTGGGCCTCTCCATGGCCATCTTGGGGCCATCTTGAGGCCTCACACGCGCATCGGAAGCGACACGGCGGTACGGCAACACCCAGTTTTGCCCTTAGGTTTTTGACGGATCTTGGCCTCGTGGGGGCTCCTGATGAGGAGGTGGAGGATGAGGATGAGGATGAGGAGGAGGATGAGGATGATGATGCTGCTGCTGCTGCTGATGATGATGATGATGATGATGTTGATGATGCTTATGATGATGACAATGGTGATGCTGATGCTGACGGTGGTGGTGATGAAGAGGATGATGCTGACGATAATGATGCTGATGGTGATGACGACGAGGAGGTTGTGGATGCGGATGATGAGGACGAGGATACTGCTGATGCTGATGCTGGTGCTGATGCTGCTGCTGCTGATGCTGATGACGATGTTGTTGTTGATGACGATGATGCTGATGCAGATGCTGACGATGGCGATGATGATGATGATGATGATGATGAGGATGCTGAACATGCGGGCACTGAATATGCAGATGCTGTTGCTGATGATGATGCGTATGCCGTTGATGATGATGCTGCTGATGGTGGTGTGATGGTGATGACACTGATGCTGATGATGCTGATGCTGATGCTGCTGCTGCTGATGATGTTGACTATGATCATAATGATGCTTATGATGATGATTATGATGATGATGCTGATGCTGATGCTGACGACGATGATGCTGATGCTGCTGACACTGATGATGCTGACGATGTTGATGATCATGTCGATGATGATGCTGCTGCTGATGATGATGACGATGATTCTGATAATGATGACGATGATGATTCTGCTGCTGTTAATGATGACTACGATGATGCTGATGGTGGTGGTGATTATGATGCCGATGCAGATGATACTAAGGATGCTGATGATACGGCTGCTGATGAAGATGATGCTGATGCTGATGCTGATGATGCTGATGCTGATGATGCTGCTGATGATGATGATGCTGATGATGATGATAATGATGATGATGATGATGATGACGTGTTGATGATGAGGATGCTATTGCAGATGATGGTTATGATAATGCTGCTGCTGATGATGCTGAGGATGCTGATGATGATGATGCTCATGCTGCTGCTGCTGATGATGATGCTGATGATGATGATGATGATGCAGATACTGATGATGATGACTGTGATGATGATGATGATGATGATGATGGTGATGATGATGCTGATGATGATGATGATGATGCTGATGATGATGATGATGATGATGATGATGCTGATGATGCCGATGCTGATGCTGATGCTGCTGCTGATGATGATGATGATGACGGTGTTGATTCTGATCATGTTGATGGTTCTGATGATGGTGATGATGGTGATGGGTGGTGGTGATGATGATGATGATGAGGATGATGATGATTGTGATGATGATGATGATGCTGATGCTGATGCTGATGATGATGATGATGATGATGATGATGATGATGATGATGATGATGATGATGGTGATGATGATGATGATGATGATGATGATGATGATGATGATGATGATGATGAGGCGGCGGAGGAGGAGGATAAGGCAGAGGAGGAGGAGGAGGAGGAGGAAGAGGATTCGTATGAGCAGAGAGAGCAGAAGGAGGCGGCGGAGGAGGAGGCTTCGGAGGAGGAGGCGTAGGAGGACGAGGACACCGACGACAAGAACTCCTTGAGCCATCTCGGGGCAGAATAGCGACGAGTAGAACTCTTTGAGCCAATTGGGGCCCTCTTGGATGCTTGCTTTGGGTCCTCCTGAACTCCTGGAGACCTTTTGGGGCTCTTTTGGAAGGCCCTGGGGTCCTCATCGGGCTCTGTTGAGGTGTCGTGGGGCCTCTTGGGGCCCACTTGGGGGCTCTGCAAGGCGCCTCTTGGGGCATCTTGGAATGCGGGCAAGGGGTGGCGAGGTACTCGGTGTTGCTCCTTTCCCCCCCCACACACCTTCCCCCTGAATCCTTCAACATCGCGTTGTGGGGCGCTCTTGTGGCGCTCATGGGCTGCTCTTGGGCGTTCTTGGGGCCGTCTGGGTGGCCTCTTGTGCCCCTCTTGGATCTCTCTTGGGCCATCTTGGGGCCATCTTGAGGCCTCGAAAACGCATCGGAAGCGAACGGGCGAGATGGTCAACACCATTGATTTCCCTTCGTTTTTTTTACGGGCGTAGCCCGTCATGTGATTTTCGGGAAGTAGAGTGACTGACTGACCGAACTGACAACTGAATCACCAAAGCCATCAGATGGCAGTTCTTCTTTCTAGCGGTGAGGATATTTCAGCGGCATTTTCAAGCCATGGGGGTTGAGGATATTTCGCTGGCAGTTTTAGGCCAGGGGCGGTGAGGATATTTCACTGGCAGTTTCAAGCGAGGGGGGTGAGAATATTTCACTGGCAGTTTCAAGCGAGGGGGTTGAGGATATTTCGGTGGCAGTTTTAAGCCAGGGGTTGAGGATATTTCGCTGGCAGTTTTAAGTGAGGGGTGTGAGGATATTCCGCTGGCAGTTTAAAGGCTGGGGGTTGAGGATATTTCGCTGGCAGTTTCAGGCCAGGGCGTGAAAATGTTTTGCTGGCAATTTTAGGTGAGGATATTTCGCTGGCAGTTTGAAGTCAGGGGGTTGGGGATATTTCGTTGGCAGTTTCAGGCCAGCTGGGTGAGGATATTTCGCAGGCATATGTCAGGGGGTGGAGGATATTTCGCTGACAGTTTCAAGCGAGGGGTGTGAGGATATTTCGCTGGCAGTTTTAGGCCAGGGGCAGTGAGGGTATTTGGCTGAGGGGTGTGAGGATATTGTGCTGGCAGTGTTAAGCCAGGGCGATGAGGATATTTCGCTGGCAGTTCTGGGCCAGGGTGTGTGTGTGTGTGTGTGTGTGTGTGTGTGTGGAAATTTCGCCAGCAGTTTTGAGGGACGGGTGTGAGGATGCGTCGCACGTCAGGGGGCTGAGGATACATGTCCCTGGCAGTTCTAGGCCAGGGGGTTGAGGACTACTGGGGGGGGGGTAATGTGTGAGAGGGAGGACGGAGGACGATGGCGACGAGGAGGTGGCAAAGGAGGAGGGGGTCGGAGGCAGGGCCTGGAGAGGAGTCGTGGCAGGTGCGGACACCCACCGCGCGACGCGATGCATTGTCGCTGGGCCTGGCCCGGCCGCACGGCGGCCGCACGCGGCGCGGCGCTGCGCCCGGGTGTGCGTGCTCGCCCTTTGGCGTGGGGCCGGCGGGAGGGCCAGTGGGGCGAGCTGGCCGGTCTTCGAACGATTTTGGCGTCTTGGGGGGTCCCGAGGGTCGGGGCGATCGGTACGGGTACAGAAAGAGAATGGGTACGATGCCCAACAGCAGTTCCTGTTCATTTTGGGCAGGACTCGCTGTCCGCGCCGCCGCCGCCGCCTGCGTCCATTCGAGACAGACGGCCGCCTGCTCACCAGCGGCCGCTGTTGGTTTGGGACAACATTTGTTCTTGGGCAATTGTACCCATTTTTTCCGTACCCATTTCGGGCGTCCAAAGGGGGGTTTCCGAGAGCATTTGGAACCGCCCTGTGGCCCTCGTCGGGCCTATTGGAGGGATGGCAGAAGCCATCTTGAACCATGGTCGGCTATCTTGAACCATCTCGGCGGCCATCTTCTTGGAGCATCGGAGCTCCCCTGGCAGCCATCATGGGCCATCTTGGGTGCCCTGGCACTCCGCCATCCCTCCAACAAATCTCAGGGTTGGGGGGGCGGGTGGGATGGAACAAATCCCAGAAGGGAATAGGGGTTGGACGGGGGAAGAATGATACCGTTTGGCCACCTTAGCCCAAAGGGCTGGTGGGATTTAGTAAGAGGAAGACGAGATGGATGTTGATGATGATGATGATGTTGATGCTGCTG
>CAUYUJ010017573.1:179366-201866 GCA_963575745.1 Prorocentrum cordatum
GAGTGATGATGATGATGATGATAATGCTGCTGTGCTGTTGCTGATGATGATGAATGATGATGTGATGATGATGATGATGATATGGTGGTGGTGGTGGTGGTGGTGTGTGGCGGTTGGTGGTGTGGTTGGTGGTGGGAGGTGGTGGTGGTGGTGTGGTGGTGAGGAGGAGGAGGAGAGGGAGGAGGAGGAGGAGGTGCTGGTGGGGTGGTGGTGTGATGATGATGATGAGGAGGAGGAGGAGCAGGAGGAGGAGGAGGAGGAGGAGAGGAGGAGGCGGAGGCGGAGGCGGAGGCGGAGGCGGAGGCGGAGGCGGAGGCGGAGGCGGAGGCGGAGGAGGAGGAGGAGGAGGAGGAGGAAGAGGAGTGAGGAGGAGGAGGAGGAGGAGGAGGCGGAGGCGGGGAGGCGGAGGCGGAGGGCGGAGGCGGAGGAGGAGGCGGAGGGAGGAGGCGAGGAGGCGGAGGCGGAGGAGGAGGAGGAGGAGGAGGAGGAGGAGAGGAGGAGGAGGAGGAGGAGGAGAGGAGGAGGAGGAGTTGGAGGAGGAGTTGGAGTTGGAGTTGGAGAGTGGAGTTGGAGTTGGAGTTGGGGTTGGGGTTGGGGTTGGGGTTGGCGTTGGGGTTGGAGTTGGAGTTGGAGTCGGAGGAGTTGGAGGAGGAGTTGGAGTTGGAGTTGGAGTTGGAGGAGGAGTTGGAGGATGAGTTGGAGGAGGAGTTAGTGGAGGAGTTGGAGGAGGAGTTGGAGGAGGAGGAGTTGGTTGGAGGAGGTTGGAGGAGGAGTTGGAGGAGGAGTTGGAGGAGGAGGAGGAAGAGGAGGAGGAGGAGGAGAAAGAGGAGGAGGAGTTGGAGTTGGAGTTGGAGTTGGAGTTGGAGGAGGAGGAGGAGGAGGAGGAGGAGGAGGAGGAGGAGGAGGAGGGAGAGGGTGGTCCTGCGTGTTTGTCGTTATTTCAGCTCTTTGCGGGCCTCCCGGAAGCAAAGGACAGGAGGAGTCGGACGACAGAGGATTGGGAGATCAGGAGGGGAGGGTATCGATGGAGGAGGGCAGCATCCTTCCCCTCCCCTGCCCGCCTGCACCTCTCCCTCCCTCGCATCGCTCCACCTGCCTCCTCCCCGCTCCGCAGCCGCCCTCCGCCTCTCCAGGGGTGCGTCCTAGCCAGGACTTCGAGGCCAGTCCCGCCGTGGCGACGAGGGAGCGACCCTAGGATTAAGGCGGGCATGTCCCTCTACAGGAGGAATAGTCAAAAATTGTCAAAAAGTAGTACGGGGATGTTTTTTTGAATACTTTGTGAACTTTTAAACGCTTTTTTTTGACTATTTCGTATTTTTCGTCCAAAATCCCCCTGTAGGGGGACAGGCCTGACCTGACCCTAGGAGGCTCAGACATGTGAAGTGCGCGAACCATGCTCCCTCCCTCCCTCGCCTCTTCCAGAGGTGCTCAGAGGCCCAGCCATGACAGCACATGTGAAGCACCGTCGCGAAGCATGCGCAATCTGCTGAAACACCAACCTTTCTCCTGCTCCTCCTCCTCCTCTGGTGCTCTTCAGTTTGATGTTGGGCGGAGCTCTCCAGGAAGTAAAGCATCGCGTGGAAGAGGAGAGGCCACGGTACGAACGCTAGCCAGAAGCCCGCGGAGAGAGGCTGGTTCACACTGCATTTGCGGATGATCAGGCCCTTGTGCTGCGGCCACGTGTTTTAAAGAGACTAATGCTTGCTATGCTCAGAAGTGGACCCAGCAGCAGAGGGCTGCCCCCTCACCCTACAGAAGAGGCAAGTGCAGACCAACAGAAGAGATTTCCAGCGCGGGCGGGCCCAGATCGAGGAGGGGTTTTCAATTGAGGTCCCAGTGCGCGTAACAAGCGTTTGGACTTTTTTCAGTGGGTAGCGGGCGAACAGACGAGGAAGATTGGGCAACATGGTGCAAACATTGACCCGGCAAGCGCGACGGTTGGCGCGTAGTGCCGTTTGATGTTCGAGCGATGTGTTGCAAAGAAATGGACGTAGGCAGGGCGTGTTTCTCGAATGGACTCGCCAGAACGGGTTTTCTTAATGACTCGGTGGCGGGACTTGTCGTAACAATCCACGGAGAAAGACAGGTGGTTGAGGCAAGCCAGGCCGCCTCGAAGGATGTGGATTAAGTTCGAGCACGTTCTACGACGTTTACGCGAACGTGTCAGACAAGGGGAGTGGATAAAGAAACGCAAGACGGAGAGGCATGGCGAGTATTATCGTTTGAGCTTACTTCATGGGCTATCGCACCTTGGTTCAGCATATTGTAAGCACAGTCACAAATTGTCCTGCCCAGCGCGGGCGTTGTCAGCCATGGCTTCACCGTTCACTGTTCTTCCTCCTCCTCCTCCTCGTCGTCGTCGTCGTCCTTCTCCTCCTCCTCCTCCTCCTCCTCCTCCTCCTCCTCCTCCTCCTCCTCCTCCTCCTCCTCCTCCCCCTCCCCCACTCGAACTCCGACGCCTATGGCGCCAGCCCGTGCGGCAGACCCTGCTCCGACGGGTCCGGGGCCAGTGGTGCCGGCCCGCTCGGCACCAGACGACGGCTTGCCCGAGGAAGCCCCACCACAGCAGGACCTCATGCCGTCTCTTCGGCCCGCGCCAGCGTCCAGGGCACGGCGGCAGGACCTCTTGCAGACACCAGGCGGCGCCTCCAGCTTCATGTCCGCCGACGTGTCCGTGCCCTACGATGCCCACCTGGACCTGCCTATGCCACCGTCCCGACCTGCGTTCCCGTGGCTGCCTGCCGCGTCAGATACAGGCACACGTTCTCCAACCGACTCACCTTCCTACCTGGCGAGCACCGACCTGCCGGGCGGCCGTTCAGGCGTCATCGTCGACACCAGTGCCTGGTTTGCGTAAAATCGTTCGGACGAAAATTTGGACTTGAGTGCGTCAAGCAGTCTGCCGTCCTCCTCCTCCTCCTCCTCCTCCTCTTCCTCGTCCTCCTCCTCCTCCTCCTTGCCTTCCCCCCGTCGTCGTCCCGTTCCCCCCCTTTCCGTTTCCCCCCGTTTCTTTTCTCTCCCTCTCTTTATTTTTTCCTCTCCATTTCTTCTCCCTCGTCGTAAGGCGTGGCGGAAGAGGGGTCCTCCCAGAGGTCTCCAGGAGGTCTCCTCCGCCCCCCGCTGTCCCTCTCTCCCCATCGGTTGTGTTCGGTGCCTTTAAATATTTGCGCTGGCGCCGCGCAGCGTGTAGCGCGGCACTTGCTGCGCGCGGCGGATTGGGCCAGCGGGGCCGTGGAGAAAAACGCTCGCGTGCGCCCTTCTTCCGTGCGCCAGCGCTGCTCCTTATCAGGCCGACCCTGCGAGCCCAGGACTGGTGTAGAGGCTCTCCTGGGTACTCGGGAGGGCGTGCGCACCGATCCTGTGTCCAGGAGTGGCATGGCACGGCTTCGTGTTGGTGTCTACTTGGCGCCCTCTCAGCAAGGGGGGACAGCGGGGGAGGGGATGCATGAATGGACGGATAGAAGGAGATACACACATATCTATACATACGTATGTGTGTGTACATATATATGATCTGTATATGTATATATAATTATATTTGTATATGTATATGTATAGCACAAAAGACAAAAGGACGCGGGATGGGACGGGGTGGAAAGAGACGGGGGGAACAGTAGAGGAGGTTTTTGGAATTGATTGAGCATTGGGGAAGCGCCACGGCAGAAAGGACGTGAACATAATGTCTGCTCGGTACAATGAGAGCTGGATGGGGCGTGTTGCCATGACGGGATGAGTGGGGAGAAGTCACGAGAGGATATCCGACTGGGGGAAATCCAGCCGGCTTCATCTCTTGGAGGGTCAGTCGAACCAGGGTCAGGCTGTAGCTGCGGTGGGAGCAGAGGTGGTGCTTCAGACTCGTGTCGCGGGCGCAGCAGTCCCGTCGTTACTACGACGACCCCTCCTGGGACCTCCTGTGCTGCCAGGATCGGAACTGTTTCAAGCAATTGGCTTCAAATTTTGCATCCAGGCAGTTACCAGAGGCCCGCTGTCTCACGGTGGCGTAGTCGTAGAAAATACACTGGCCAGGCGAGTTGGGAAATGGGATTTGGAAGTCGCTAGAGGAAGCGCAGGGTATGCGATCATAATCGAGAAAACGGCTCGTCGAGGCGAACGAACATTCCCAAAGCGGTGCTTGCCATTAGGAGTTTCCTCTTCTGCTCTTAAGGAACTGGGCCTGCCTGCCGCTCTGGCGTCTATGTTTCCGCCGTCGCCGCCTCGTCGCCGTTTCGTCGCCGCCCGTCGACTGGGCCTCTCTGCCGCTCTGGTGGCCATGTTGCCGCCGCCGGCGCCGCCGCCCCGTCGCCGCCCCGTCGCCGCCTCGTGGCCGCCCGTCGTCCTGGCCTGTCAGCGAGTCTGGCGGCTATGTTGCCGCCGTCGCCGCCCCGTCGCCGCCTCGTCGCCGCCAGTCGTCCGGTCCTGTCTGTCGGTCGCCACGCTTGTGGCGGCCGCCGCCGGCCCGTCGCCGCACCACGTCGACTGCACAACATATCTATTGCACAGCATGAGTTGCACTACGCAGTTTGTTCCTCTGTACAAGAAGCTCAGGATCTACTCCCCCCCCAGGATTCTCGGTTTGCTTTTTGGTGCTGCAGTTTACATATGATTCTGCCACGCCGTTCAGTGTGCATCTCATCGAATCATACCATCCCAGCCAGGCTGGTATCGATTGGCCCCGTTATCGTTTGCAGAAAGCACTGTGTGCGCTCCCTCGTCTATCACAAGTCATGCATTGTCAGGAACCCCGTGCAAACAATGAGACGAAGTCCACGCGCGCGTCGTCGCGCGCTCATGCCAAAATCCTTTCAGCAACCTGAGGCTTCGTAAGGATTCCAAAATCGAGTGTCCCGAACACAGGATAAAATCGATGGTTTTACAACCTGATTGTGAAGCAATCTGCGCGCTTGAAATGGAGCCGCGCTCTATCTCTGGAATGGCTGGTGCTGCCCAACCCCACGACTGGACATATCCATCTGAAAGCCTTGCTGGCTTGTGGTCAGCTGGACTGAGAGTGTGACGATCTGGCGGAGAGTTTCGTTGAAGGGCCTGTGGTCAGTGGGCGACGACGTTGCAGCATATTCTGGACGCCCGAAATGGGTACGGAAACGGGTCCCAACAGCGTGTCCTGTTCATTTTGAACAGGATTCGCTGTCCACGCCGCCGCGGCCTGCGTCCATTCGACACAGAAGGCCGCCTGCCCAACAGCTGCCGCTGTTGGTTTGGGACAACATTCGTTGTTGGGCATTGTACCCATTTTTTCCGTACCCATTTCGGGCGTCCAAAAATATGTCTGTCGAAGCAAGGGTGAGAACGGGGCAGGGGGTCGATGGACCGGAAACGGGGAGGAGAAGGGAGTCTTTGCAAACGGGGAGGAGCAGGAGGACAGGAGAGAAAGTGGAACCGTATGAGCGCCTTCGTGCATCCAGCATGAGGACAAGCTCAACGGCACCAAGTGCAAGGACCAGATGTCGCCGCTGAGCTCCCCTTGTCCTCCCAAGGTCTGCGGGGCCTGGTAGGGAGGAGTGGAATGCATACCCAACCCCCAAGTCCTGATTCAATACGCTTACACCATTTTGCCGACCCTGGAGTCGTGGGCTGGATGGGTGAACGCATCCAGCAGCGCATCCAGAAACGATGCCCAGGCGAATCGTCAGGAAAAGAAGGGAGGTGCGTAATCGTACTAGAAAAAAGCAGCAATGCTGAACTTAGAGAATTCTGGGAACCTCTTGGAGGCTTCCTGCGGCCCGTCAGGGAGCCTTGATGCCCTCTTGGGGCTTTTCGAGGCCCCCTTCGGGGCCACGGGGGTCCTGTTGGAGTCATGCTGCTTTTCTGGAGGCATCTTGCTCTGGAGGCAATGGAGCCCTAGATGAGGGTCCTCCGCTTTAGACCCGAGAATTCGCCTCTTCGGTTCCTCTTGGGACTATCTTTGGGCGCTCGTGGGGTACTTCAGGATTGTCTTGGAGCGTTTTTCTGGGCCCCTTTCGAGCTCTCGTGTGATGTTGGAGCTATCTTGAGGCATCAGAAGCCCATCGGAAACGCACAGGCTAAACGGCAACGATACTTGAAGCACGTTGTGTCTTTTGCAGGATTTTGACCTCCCGGGGGTACCCGTGACAGGTTCCGTGGCCGCTTCGTGGAGCCGCCTTGCTGCCGTGCCATTTCGCCGCGCAGGAGCTCTTCTGCCTTTGTCTCGGGTGGCATCTTGGGCATCTTCGAGGCGCCATTCACCAGCCTGAAACATATCCCTATCCCTATGATTGGCATCGCCTCATCTCGATGCTGATTTTAGGGATTCCCTCCGTTTCTGAGGGCGCATCCCTAAGATTGTCGTCGACTTTTGGCTTGTTAATCTTAGGGGTAGGGATACGTTCGGGGCTGGTTAGCCACAGAAAAGATTTGACCCCTCTCAAACTGCATTTTGGACCCCCAGTGTGGGAAAACGTGGAAGGGGGGGACAGCCGACCATGTCTCGGGTCGTCCCACCCCCGGAAAGCGGGGGCTGCCAGATCTTCGGGGCTCAAGAGACGGGTGTCAAGGCAAACGGGGTTCCGCCAGAGCGCCAGATCTTGCATGATCTCGCAGGGCCAGCGTCGTATTGACCCGGGCTTGGGGGCAGCATCCTGCAGGATTTTGCAGGATTGTCGCATGGACCCGGGTTTGGTGGCAGGATCTTGCGGGATTTTGCAGGATTCTGCAAGGTCTGACTGACAAGGGTCTGGATTGACCCGGGTCAGAAGATCCCCGAGATCTGTTCAACACGTTCGGTTCCAGAGCTCTTCTTAGATATCCTTTTCGTGTGGATTTGGTGCCGTGAGTTTTTCAATGTTCGTGTGGGTTGCGTGACCCGAAGCAAATCTTCGGAGGCCCCAAACTCAGGAAAGTGGGCCGGGATGTCTTGGGCCCTTCTTGGGCTATCTTGTGCCCTCTTAGGGACCCTCCTGGGGCCCTGAGAAGGGGGTCTCGGGGCCCTCTTGGGGCCCAAGAGCGGGAGGATTCCGAGTCCAGGGGCTCGAAAGTGTAGAGTCCGAGGGTTTTCTTCGTCTTCGGCCCAGGGATCTCCAGATGGGCCACGGCAGTGCTGTATATTCGCTTGACGTAGCGAAGCGGGCTGTACAGCACGCACGGCGCGCTGCTTACTCGTAACTCTGGAAGAGGGGGAGGTCGGGCGGGGCTGGGACGAGGATGAATCCGTCCCAGAGCGTTCCAGCGCGCTCTCGGAGCGCTCTGGAACGCTCCGAGAAGGCCGCGGCGCCCGATACATCCTCCCGAGCCGCTGGATCTCAGAGGTTCTCGATTCTGGATTCCTCCCCGTCCTGGCCTCTTCGTCTCGGGAGGTCTCTGCAGCGCCCTCGCGGCCTCCCCAGCAGGTCGCACTGCGCAGCTCGCGCCAGACGGCACTGGCCCCGCGGCCCCGCGGGGCCTCGGGGCAGGGCGGCCCGCCAGATGCAGCGGCCCGGGGCTCTCGCGGCGTGTCCCGGGTCGGCTCGTCGCCGCCGCGGCCGGGCGCGGCTCGGGAAGCTGGCAAGGGGTGAGGCCCAGGATCCTTGCCTGGGCGCATCTCGAGGCCGCCTCCCTCCGCCCTGCCTCCGTCCCGTCCCCTCTCCTCCCTCCTCTCTCCTCCCTCCTCTCTCCTCCCTCCCTCCGCCCTCCTGCCTCCTCCTTCCTGCCTCCCTCCCGCCCTCCTCCCTCCCTCGCCCCGTCCTGGTATCTCCTCCTCCTCCTCTTCCTCATCCCTCCGGCCTGGCCGGTCGCCCTGCCGGCCCCCCCCCCTCCTCGTGGGACTGGTCTTGGACGGATTTCGTGGCGCACTGGCCAGGGCTTCCGGTGAAGGGGGGGTGGCGCAGGGGGGGAGGGGGGGAGGAGGACAGCGTGAGGCGGATGCCAAATAGCAAGACGCGGCATAAACACAACATTGCGGAGGTCCGCGCGGATTTCTTGGATCTGCGTTGGGCCCCCCCGGCGGCGTTTCTGGCGCCGCAATTGGCGCGCTCCGCGCTCCAGGGAGGGGTCCAGCGCGGATCCGAGAAGTCCGTGCAGACCGGCAAAAGTGAATGTTCATGCTGCTTCCTATTTCTTCAGGATGTGGACAGGACAGGACAGGACGCGCTCGCTCAGCCCAGAGGCCGTCCCGAGATGGGCGGTGCGGAGGCGCCTCGGCGCCTTCGGTTCTTGAGATTCACGGTCGTCTCGAAGCGGCGCTTGAATTGCCCACCCGGTCGCCGAAGGTGATGTTCAGGATCTCCGTTGGCAGCAGTGTGTGCCCAAGATCCGCTTTCCGCGCACACGCGCTCGAGGCAATGAGCTGCCGCTGTGCCGCGGAAAAGGGGGGCCGGACGGGGCGGGCGAGGGGGGGGGCCCGAGGGGGCCCGAGCGACCGCGGGGGCAGAGGAGGCAGAGTGGGACGAACACGGCGGCTGCGGCGGCGGCAGCGGCGGCTGGTCTCCCGCGGCCCTCTGATGGTCGTCCTGCGTCCCTGTGGGGCCTCGGCTGGGACGTCGGGTCTGGCTTCTCTATAGATTCCGTTCTGAGGCCGGCCGGTTCCAGTCCAGTTCCCGTTCCGGTGCGGTTTCCTCCAGGCCGGTTCCGCTTCCGGTTCGTTTCGGTCCTGCTCGGTTTTGCGTTTTTCTGGTTTTGTTTTGGGTCGGTTCGATCCGGTCACGGTTCTCGATTCGGTTCGGCCCCTTTATGCTTTTCGTGCAAGCTGGCTCCGCCATTCTCGCCTCCCTCTTCCCTTTATTATCTTCTCCATCTGTCCTCGTTGCTCCTGTCTTCTCCATCCTCGGTCATTCGATATTATCCGTTTCCTCTGGGCCTTCTCCTTCATCGTTTCACCACGATCCTTGTGCAAGTGCTTTGCTAGAACCTAAGCGCGCGAAATAGGCACGTTGCAGAGTACGAGTAGTTAAGTAAGTAAGTATGCAGGTATGCATGCATGTATGTATGTATGCATGTTTGTATGTACGCATGTATGTATGCATGCATGCATGCATGCATGCATGCATGTATTGACATATGTTTGTATGCCTGTACGCATGTATGTATGTATATGCATACGTGTATCTATGTATATGCGTCTGCTTGTCGGTCTGTCTGCCTGTCTGTCCGTATGTATGTATGCATGTCTGTCTTTCTGTATGCATGCATGCATGTATGTATGTATGTGTGTATGGATGTAACTCTGTATGTATGTATCTGTATGTACGTATGCACGTATGCACGTATGCATGCACGCACGCACGCACGCACGCACGCACGCACGCACGCACGCACGCATGCATGCATGCATGTATGTATGTATGTATGTATGTATGTATGTATGTATGTATGTATGTATGTATGTATGTATGTATGTATGTATGTATATATGTATGTATGTATGTATATATGTATGTATGTATATGTATATATATATATATAGATTGCCTCCTGGGGGGCCCTCGGGTCCGAGGGCTCGAAATGTCAGTTCGGGTTCCCCATTTGGACCCCTTGTTGGAGCCGTCTTTGGGGCCTCTTGGGCCGTCTTGGGCGGTTCTTGGGGCGTCTTGGGGCGGGCCGTTTTGGGACCCTCTTGGAGACCTCTGGGGCCATCTTGGGGCGATCTTGGGGGCCTCTTGGTCCGCCTTGGAGTGTCGGGCCGCCGAGCAGGCGAGAACGCCACAAATCGTCAAACACCGACGGAACATCAATGATTTGGGCCTCTCAGGGCCCTCTCGGGAAGGCTCCTGGGGCTCTCACAGGGTGTCTTGGAGGCTTCTTGGACCGTCTGGAGACCATCTAGGGCATCTTGGAACAATCTTTCGGCGATTCGCGGCCCTCTTGGACCGTCATGGGGGCCTGTTGCGGCCCTCCTGGCCCGTGCTGGGGTCTTCCTGGGCCCGAAACAGTCACGCGACAAGCCGCGAGGAACCCCAGGGGGCACGCCGGAAATCCGGGGAGATTTGGCAGTTTGGGCTCCAGGCCCCTAAGAACCTTCAGGGTCGAGGATTGAGGCTTGGAGGATTAGGCACAGGACCTGAGGGTGCGCCCACTCCGTGCCCACGTGCACGGTGGCGGATTTTGAATGGCACGTTACATTGAATTATGGAGGAGCGCTCTCGCGATACAGTCCAGGGCGCACACAAACATGCTTCCCTTACATGTTGCTGGGCCCCTAATAAAAATGTCGCAGGTCCCACTACTAATTCAGAGGGAGCATAGTCGCCCATGCATTCCTCAATGGCAATCTGCGATGCGACTTTTTAGGCACGGCTAGAACCTAAGCGCGCGCGAAGCGCGCGGGGTTCTAGTATGTATCTCTCTCTCGACGTGTACACTATTTCTTTGTGTATATAACATGTGCACGTGCGTGCCCAGGCTCATACAACACAAACTGATCGATGTGTGTGTGTGGCGGTGTGTTTTTGTGCGTGTGCGTGTGTGTTGTGTGTTGGGTGATGTGTGCGACCTACATGATTGCACACATATGTATAGAGAGTGAGAGAGAGAGGGAGAGAGAGAGAGAGAGAATTATACATATAGAGAGAGGGTCAACAATATACAGGGGGGAGAGAGAGAGAGAGAGAGCGAGAGAGAACGAGAGCGATAGAGAGGGTTTCCATGATTTCCGCCATCACGAGTCAATATACATATATAAATGTATATATACATATATATATATATGTACACATACATATTTATGTAGAGAGAGAGAGAGACAGAGGAGCATACTGAGAGACAGAGAGAGAGAGAAATATAGAGAGATAGAAACAAGCATACCTACAAATAATGAAGAGAGAGAGAGAGAGAGAGAGCCAGAGGGAGAGGGAGAAAGAGAGAGAGAGAGAGTGAGAGGAAGAGAGAGAGAGAGAGAGACAGGACGAGAGAGGGAGAGAGGGCGGAGCGGCCGACGGATCAATCATCTGATTCGGGCAGACAAGATTTGGCTCCTCGCTGAAATGCCAGACCACCTACGAGGCATGATTTGCAGCGCCGTCCACGGCCTTAGAAGTGCCATTCGCCTGCTCTGGAAACCTTCGTCGTGACGAGTATTGGCCGCCGGAGCTGCACTGGATAGCGGATGTGGGGGTTGGACAGAACCCCCACCCTGACACGTCGATTAGTGAATTGTCCGTTTTCGGTTCTCGAGGGCGCCGCGGCCGTCATTTTCCAGGCTTGCGCCCGCCAGGTTTGGGCCCGAGGTCGTTTTCACGAAACCACGTTTTACTAAAGGGGGTTCTGTCCATCCCCGAGGATTGACATGGTAGGGATTGCCGCTGGCGGGGATGCCGTGCCGCATTGCAGCGTCGAGCACACGATGAAGCTGCGGGGGCAGCCTGCTGGACGGGGCAGAGGCGGCACCAAGACTGTTGGTGGACCATCGGCCTCGCAGTGCAGAGCAGCTGTTCTGGGTGCACTCCAAACAGGGTCTCTCGGACCAGGAGCGGTGTCAGCCAACATTGGAGCACAGTGGAGGAGTGTTGCCGCAAGTGCGTTGCATGGCAGCAGCAGCTGGACGGTGGACAAGACACTGTTTCAACGTCTCCGAAGATGGGAATTACGCTGCGCGCGCAAAATGCTATCAGGAGCACACGGCACAAGAGGCGCAAACTGCAAATATTTGTGCGTAGTAGATTAGGGAACATCGCCGAGTTGGAGGACGTCGTGATCGAGGCGTGCTGGCATACTTTGGCGCACTGACGCCAGAGACGCGACTGATTCGACCGCGGAGTGGAAGGCCTGTGGCCCATGAGTTCGTCCGCAGCATGTGTGCGGGGATCTGGGGACTGCCGCCAGGGCGCGCTCTATGAACGAGCCCTGCCGGGTCGCGGTCGTCGCTGGTAGAGCGCCCAGGCCGCGCCGAACGACCCCCCGGGTCGTGGCAAGAGTGGTTCCAGGCCTCGAGTTTAAGGAAGGTTGGGCTAGCTATGGCGACAGATTCCTCTGTTCACGAGGGTTACACAGACAATCATCAACATCATGGGCGCCATGTGGGTTCCGCCGAACGACCAGGACGACCCCGTCAGGTGGATGGACAGGAGTCACAATGTTCTCGCAGATGACTTGTGCAACTTCCATGGACAAGCGATCCTCGTGGAAGGAGGTCCGCCAACCAGCGGGCGTCATACCACGCTCTACGTGTCAACCGCGGGAAGCGGGCTGTCTGAGAGGGTGGTGGATGAGTTGCGGAGGCTGTCTTGAGAGCTCTCTCTAGTACCGCCCCGCTTGATTTAAGGAGTGTTAATTAAGTTAACACTCGTTGCACTCTGTTTCGGGCCCTCGATTTTTCGTTGTCCCTGTGTGTTCGGTCGGGTCCCTCGCTCGGCTTTGTCTGGGTTCCTGGGGTCCGTCCCTCGTCTCTTTCGGCCCTTCCTTCGGGCCCACCGCTCGTCGTTTCGGCGCCACGGGCAGGAGTGTTCGGCAGACGATCACCCGCGAGAAAATCAAAAAGAGTCTTTCATCAGCCGCCCATCCATTCCTCCATGGCGGAGGGCATCGCTCTGGAAGGCGCCTTTCACGAGCTCCAGGCGAGGGCTGGCGGAGGCTGGTGATCTGGTGAGTGGCGAATGCAACGTCTCATTTCGGAGGCAACGCCTTTCCGAGCCATGTGGGCTCAAGTTTCACCCCCTTCCTCCTCCTCGTTCCTCCTTGTAGCGCGAGTTTTGTTGCTGTCAATGTTTCATCATTGGTCATGCTGCCCGCTGTCTTTGGGTAGCATGTATCACAAACATATAGCATCAGGGGCAGCTTCATGAAGCTCTGTCCGCCACGCGACAACGAGAGAGAGAGGGGGTACATACATACATATATATATATGTAGATGTGTATATATACAGAGAGAGAGAGAGAGAGAGAGAAAGAGAGAGAGAGAGAGACAAAGGGGTCTCTATATATAGAAAGAGAGACAGAGAGACAAAGGGATATACATATATAGAGACAGAGAGCGAGAGAGAGAGAGAGAGAGAGAGAGAGAAAGAGATAGAGAGAAAGAGAGATATGTAGAGAGAGAGAGAGAGAGAGAGAGAGAGAGAGAGAGAGAGAGAAATAGAGAGAGGAAGAGAGATAACGAGAGAGAGAGAGAGAGAGAGATAAAGGAACCAAAAGAGAGAGAGAGAGAGAGAGAGAGAGAGTCATAAACAGAAAACGAGGGGAGGAGAGAGAGTGGGCGGGAGAGAGAGAGAGAGAGAGAGAGAGAGAGAGAGCGGGAGAAAGGGACAGAGAGAGAGAGAGAAAGACAGACAGAGAGATACAGAGAGAGAGAGAGAGAGAGATACATATAGAAAAAGAGAGAGAGAGAGAGAGAGAGAGAGAGAGAGAGAGAGATGGAGGCATCGAGCTGCACGGCTGAGCCCCCTCCCAGGTCAAGCTGCAGCTGTCCTGACGGCCGACGCAGTGCCTTGCGCGCATGACGGCCCTGCACGCTCACGCATCGGCGATGACAGATGGATTAAGCGTGCGGGGCGTGTTTCCAAGCCAACGTTTTCAACTGTGCGGGAAGAGTCTCCACCCTTCGACCACCGCGTCCGGCCCACCAGTCGAGTGCTTCACGCTCCCGTCCGAATCCTCCCCGTCGTCGGTCTCGTCCCTCCTCCCCATTCCCCCTACAGCACCGCTCACCCGTGGGCTCGAAGAGCCGTGACCTCTGTGCTCGTGCCTCTGAGACCAACTCGGTTGGAGAGCCTGCCATGCAGGGGCGTGTCGTTTGGGGAGGCCACGCTGCGTGGTATAGGAGGAGGAGGAGGAGGAGGAGGAGGAGCAGGAGGAGGAGGAGGAGGGGTAGGAGGAGGAGGGGGAGGAGGAGGAGGGACGGGCTCGATAGGTGGCGATTCCTTCCCTCCCTTGCAGTGCCGCCGTCGGCTGCGGCATGCGGCCGCGCGGAACTTCTAATTGGTAGACCTGCACGCGGGCGCTCGGAACCGGAGTCCAAAAGCGAGCCGACGCGACCGTGTGTTGATTGTGCGTCGCGGCTTCCAAGGCGAGTGGGGGCGTTGTAAGCATGCGGATGAAAGAGCCTTCGATCATGATCATGTGTGTGTGTGTGCTCTCGTGGTGTGAGCGCCGTTCGCCGATGGCGAGCCTGCTTTGCCGCCCCCCTTGCGTTTGCCATCAGCAGCTCCCATTCTCAGATGCACTTGTCGCGCAGGGTGCAGTCGCGAGTTTGTGCTGATTAGTGCTTTGGTGCCAGTGCTCTTGAGATGCAGCCGTTATGCATTGATGCATTCGGTGCGTGATGACGCCTCTTGTCCCCCTGGCGCATAAATGGTGACAACCACATGATGTTGGCGCGTGGACAGGTCAGGTCAATCAAGCCTTGTACAAGACGGCGCGTGGACACCAAACCGTTAGAGAGCGAGATAGAGAGAGAGAGAGAGAGCTTGCAAACCGCAATTTTGCCCAGGTCCTGTAGGGCGTGGCCCCATGGACGACCACCGCAACCCTGGCAAAGGGGCAACAGGGCGGGGTCCTGTAGGCTGGACTCCATGAACAATCGTCGCAAGCCTGGCGCACTGCAGCAGCAAAGGCCAGGACCCCATGGCCAGGACCTAAAGGGCAGCCATCGGAGCAGCCAGCTGCCCCCATCACGCCAGGCAGCGAGCCTCTCGGCACCTGCAGCCACCGCAGCAAACAAGGGGAACAACAAAAAACTGGGCTCTGGGCAGGAGCCTACGGGCAACCACCACAAGTGTGGCGCACACGGGAGCTACAGCCAGAGCTCCATGGGCATGAGCAACCAACCCTGGCACGTAGGCGCCATCAAGGTTGGGACCCCGTGGGTTGGACCATGAGTCGCCACCAACCCTGGCGCACGGGCAACTGAGGCAGGGACCCTATGTGCGGTACCCTGTGGGCAGCCACCAACCCTGGCACAGAGGAGCAGCGAAGGGCAGAGCCCCACGGATAGGACCCTGCTGGCAACCATCGCAAGCCCGCAGCTCAGGGGTAGCTCAGGTCGAACACTTTATGGGCACCGGGCAACCACCGCAACCCTGGCACTTTTTTGATCCGCGGGTCGAGAGCGAGCCTCTTCCGATAGAAGCTAAGCGGGCCACGCACAGCTTTGATCAGCAGAGGGGGGGCAAAAGAAGGCGGGGCCTCACGTCAACCCTGGCACACGGGCGGAGCGAAGGCCGGGACCCCCCTGGGCGGGGCGGGACCCGCCCGACGGGCAGCCTCCGAGCATGCCGCACGGGCGCGGCGCCAAGGCCGGCAGCGCACGGGCTGGACCGTACGGCCGACCTCGAGCCCGAGCACGCAGCGAAGCCCTTCGACCCGATGGGCGGGACCTCTGCGGGCAGCCGGGCGGGCCCCTGTTGGCAATCAGGCTGCGGGCCCTGGCGCAGAGGGGGGGGAATACGAAGGCTAGGAGCGCGTTGGGCACCCCGGGGCGATCACCAAAAGCCTCGCGCACGGGAAGCTCTCCTCGGGATCCGAGGGCAGAGCGCCTCCATGATCGATTTCCCCCATCAGGATCGGGCTTGGGTCTAGGGGAATACAAAGTAACATAAACATAAAAACTCGGAGGTCCGCGCGGATTTCTCGGATCGGCGCTGGGGGCCCCCCGGCGGCGCCTCCGGCGCCGCCCCTGGCGTGCTCCGCGCGCCAGGGAGGGGGGTCCAGCGCCGATCCGAGAAATCCGCGCGGACCTCCGAGTTTTTATGTTTATGTCACTTTTTGTTCCCCTAGGGTCGTTGCTTGTCATGCCGGATTCATTCGTCACACGCGGAATGTGAGTCTCGGTGCGTGTCTATACTGGTCGTGGCCGTGTGCAGTTCGTCGCCGTGTCAGAGTCACGTCGCCCTTCGCGCGTGCACGTGCCACTCCATCGCGTCACATTTGTCACACTACATTGCCCTAGAATGTGCCACACAGCGTGACACGGCACCGCCACTTGCAAGCATATGCGTTGCCGGTTGAGGGGTGAGGCCGAAGTGATCAACTGGTAAGTCGATTTGAACTCGTTTCGTGTCAAGTGTGTGGGCGAGGCGAAGCTGCATGTGGACGGGCGGGGTCCTGGCCTACTTGGGGGTGGTTCGTGTCAGATTGCTTCGCCCCCGTGTGCGCGCGAGGGGGGCCAGGTTGTCCGGGGTAGTCCCGTGATTGTCCTCGGGTTGCCCCATGGTTGTCCCGCCGTTGTCCCGTGATTGTGCCGTTGGATGTCGTGCGGTTATCGTGTGATTGTCCCGATTTGAGCAACGAGAGATTTCTTTTACGAGGCTTTCTGGGTGGCCAGCGCGACCGGCCGAGACCAAATTAGGAACCCGCACAAGGACCAACAGCTACCTCAGATCTGGCACGCCGTGCACCTCTGTGGCAAGCCAACAGGGGGTGGTGGATCGAAGACGCCTACGGCGAATCACCGTCGCCCCCTGCCTTTTGGATTCGCCCATGTGGCCGAACGATGTGGCCAGAGCTCTGCCAAGCTATCCGACCATGTGTTCCCCCAGCCGTTGTGGAAACCCTTCGGGGAACGCGGGGGAGAAAGAAGAAGCGGAGGAGAGGGAGGACAAATAGAGAGGAGGACTTCCTGGGAGCTTCCTAGGAGCCCTTTGGAGGCATCTTGGAGCCCTCCTTGGGCCTTTGGGGTGCCTTTTGGGGCTTCTTGGGGGCCTCTCTGGCCGTCTAGGGCGTTCCTGGCCCGTCTGACGCTGTCGGAAGCCGTCTTGGGGGCCGCTCTGGCCCGCCTTGGTCCTCTCTTGGGGCGCTTCAGGGCCGTCTCGGAGGCCATCATGAGCGTTCTGGGGGCCTCTTGGGCCGTCTTGGGGCCCTTGTGGGGCCGTCTTGGAGGCTTGTTGGGCCGTCATAGGGGTTATCTTGGAGGCCTTCATCGCAATCTTGGAGCGATCTTGGGGCCCTCTTGGGCCGTCTTGGGCCGTCGGAAGGCCGAAAAGAAGCAAATGCCAAAATCATTCAACAACCAACGGTGAATCACTGATTTCGGCCTTTTGAGGACCTCCTGCAGGACCTCTTGGAGGCCTCTGGGGCTGTCTTGGAGGCCTCGCGGGGGCCTCTTGGGCCGTCTTGGCCCGTCTGGGAGGCTTCTGAAGCGGACTTGGAGGCACCTCGGACCCTCTTTGGCCGTCTTGGGGGCCATCTTGGACCATCCTGGGCCATCTTGGAAGCCATCTTGCACTCTGGGAGGCCATCTTGAGCCGTTTTTTTCCGGGACGTTGCGGTGCTCTCTTGTCCCCTCGGCCGCAGCCCCGGAGGGGGAGTTCTTTTGGAAACGGACCCAAAGCAAAAGTGGTAGGGCTCACCACGCCAGGCACCCCTGTGCTAAATCAGCAGAGGGCGGCGGATAGAAGGCGCCTGCGGCGAAGCACCGCCGCGCCCCGCTTTTCGGAATCGCCCGTGTGGCCGAGCGCTGTGGCAAGGGCTTCGCAAAGCTCTCTGACCATCGGCGTCACCCCAACATACTGATACTACGTGTGCGTCGCCCCCCCCCCATTGGCGACGCGCGCACCGAGACAGCTTATAGTATATGCGCCGTGGCGGGCGCTTTCTGACCACACCGCTCGGGAAACGATACATTACAAGATGGGTATACTATATGTTCGGGTCGGACGCGCGCCTCCAAGGAGGACAGATAGTACTAGTATGTTTCTGTGCGTCCCACGACCATGGGTTCCCCAGCCGTTGTAGAACCCCTTCGGGGAGCATTTTGGAGAGGATGGCGGGGAAGATCAGGAGGAGAAGGAGAGGACGAGGAGGACGACGAGGAGGGGGCATCTTGGGAGCCTCTGGGGGCACTCTTGGGGCCTCCTGGGCGCTTCCTGGGAGCCTCTCGGAGGCATCTTGGGGGCCTCCTTGGGCCTCTTGGGTTCCTGGCACGTCTGACGCCGTCGGGAGCCGTCTTAGGGGGCCTCTCAGAACCGACTTGGGGTCCTCTTGGGGCGCTTCGGGGCCGTCTTGGAGGCCATCTTGGGCGTCTTGGAGGCCTCTTGGGCCGTCTTGGGGCCCTTGTGGGGCCGTCTTGGAGGCTTGTTGGGCCGTCATAAGGGGGCCATCTTGGAGGCCCCTTGGGCGATCTTGGGGCGATCTTTAGAGCCTCTAGGGGCCGTCGGAAGGCCGAAAAACATATGCTAAAATCCTTCAACAAGGCCCTCTTGGGGGCCTCTTGGGCCCTCGTGGACCATCTTGAAGCCATCTTGGGCCGTCTTGGGTGCATCTTGGACCGTCTTGAGCGCATCTTGGGCTCTCTAGGGGTCATCGTGGCAGTTTTTGAGGCGTCTTGGAGGCATCTTGGAGGCCATCTTGGGCCATCTTGGCTGTCTTAGAGGCCATCTGGGCAGCGGGAGACGAACTTTGGGAACCTTTCCGGGTGGCCGGCGCGCTGGGCCGAAGCCCCAGGGTGAGTTTTTTTGGAAAAGAACCAACAACAAACCGAGAACCAGATTTCGCACGCCAGGCACCAGTGTGGCAAGCCAACAGGGGGCGGCGGAACGAAGACGCCTACGACGAATCATCGCCGCCCCCTGCCTTTTTGGAAGCGTCTATGTGGCCGAACGTTGAGGCCAGATCTGCCAAGCTATCGGACCATGTGCTCCCCGAATCGGTTTGGAAAGCCTTCGCGGAACACGTGGGCATCTTGAAGGGCCTCTTGGCCGTCTGGAGGCCATTTTGACCCTTTCGGGCCTTCTTGGAGGACGTATTGGAGGGCTCTTGGGCCGTCTTCGAGGCCATCTGGAGCGTCTTGGAGGCCTGTTGGGCCGTCTTGGGGGCCTCTTGGGGCCGTATTGGGCCTCTTGGGCGATCTTTGGGGGCTCTTGGGCCGTCTCGGGTCGTCGGAAGGCCGAAAAAGACAAATGCCACGATTCTTCAAAAACTCATGGGAAATCAATGATTTTGGCCTTTTCGGGTTTCCCTGGAGGCCCTCTTTGAGGCGTCTTGGGCCGTCCTGGGCCAGCTTCGAGCCAACTTCGGCCATCTTGGTGGGCTCTTGACCCGTCTGACGCCGTCGGAAGCCGTGGGGACTCTCTGGGCCGACTTGGGGCCCTCTTGGGGTGCTCCAGGGCCATCTTGAGCGTCGTAAAGGCCTCCTGGGCCGTCTTGGGGCCCCTTGGGGCCGTTTTGGGGGCCTGTTGGGCCGTTCTGGGGCCATCTTGGAGGCCTCTTGGGCGATCTTTGGGCGATCTTTGGGGGCTCTTGGGCCGTCTCGGTCTGCCGGAATGCTGACAAGAAGCAAATGTCAGAATCCTTCAAAAACCTAAGGAACATTGGTGTTTTGGGCCTTTCGGGTTTTCCTGGAGGCTCTCTTGGAGGCCTCTTGGGCCGTCTTGGGCCAGCTTCGAGCCAACTTCGGCCATCTTGGTGGGTTCCTGGCACGTCTGACGCCGTCGGGAGCCGTCTTAGGGGTCCTCTCTGAACCGACTTGGGGTCCTCTTGGGGCGCTTCGGGGCCGTCTTGGAGGCCATCTTGGGCGTCTTGGAGGCCTCTTGGGCCGTCTTGGAGCGCTCTTGGGGCCGTCTTGGAGGCTTTTTGGGCCGTCATGGGGTCCTCTTGGTGGCATCGTGGGCGATCTTGGGGCGATCTTGGTGGCCTCTTGGGCCGTCTTCAGCCGTCGGAATGCCGAGAAGAGACAAAAGCCCAAATCCTTCAAAAACCTAAAGAAAATGATTTTGGCCTCTTCGGGTCCTCCCAGAAGAGCTCTTGGGGGCCTCTTGGGCCGTCTTAGGCCATCTTGAGGTTATCTTAGGCCGTCTTGGGTGCATCTTGGGCCGTCTTGGAGGCATATTGGGGCCATCTTGGCCGTCTTGGAAGCCATCTTGGGCCATCTTAGGGCCGTCTGGGGCAGGAATACCGTTTGCAACCGGGTCTTCCGGGTGGCCGGCGGGACGGGCCGAAGCCCCAGGAGGAGTTCTTTTGGAAAAAAACCAAAAACAAAACCGAAATCGTCTAGCACGCCAGGCACCCCTGCGATGAATCGACAGTGGGCGGCGGATATAGTAGCCTTCGGCCCATCCCGCCACCGTGCCTGGGACGTATACAAGAAGTCTCTTAGAGGCTTCTTCGGGTCTCTTGGGAAGGCCTCTTCGCGGCATTTTGGGGACCCCTTGGGAGTTCTTGGGGTCTCTGGCACGTAATCATGTCCACCCATCTGGTCGCGTATCGCCATCGTCAAGGCTGCCGCCTGTCCCGTTGTTCTTAGTGTCCACGCGCCAGCCGCATCTTCATGATTGCCCGCGCGCTAGGCCCCAGATAGCCGAAGGGAGTACGCATAGCTGTGATGGATGGTTGTGATGATAATGGCCATTGCCATGGCCATGACTATGACTGAGGATGACGATGAGGATGACGATGAGGATGACGATGATGACGATGACGATGATGACGATGACGATGACGATGATGATGCTGTTGCTGCTGATGCTGCTGATGCTGCTGATGCTGATGCTGATGCTGCTGCAGCTGATGATGATGATGATGGGGATGATGGGGATGATGATGATGATGATGATGATGATGATGATCATGATCATGATGATGACGATGATGATGATGATGATGATGATGATGCAGGTGGTGTTGGCGATGGTGATGCTGATGATGATGATGACGATGAGGACGATTGCGATGGCGCTGGTTATGCTGAGGTCGATAACTATGCTGTTCTTGATGAGGATGATGACGGTACTGCTGTTGATGATGGTGATGTTGATGGATGATGATGATGATGATGATGATGATGATGATGATGATGATGATGATGATGATGATGATGGTGTTGATTCTGATCATGTTTATGGTTCTGATTATGGTGATGATGGTGATGGGTGGTGGTGATGATGCTGTAGCGGATGACGACGATGACGACGATGACGATGTTGAGAACGATGATGATGATGATGATGATGATGATGATGATGATGATGATGATGATGATGATGATGATGATGATGGGTGTGTGTGGGCGATGATGATGATGATGATGATGATGATGATGATGATGATGATGATGATGATGATTATTGGGATGATGATGATGATGATGATGATGATGATGATGATGATGATGATGACGGTGATGATGATGCTGCTGCTGATGATGATGATGATTATCATTATTATGATGATGACGATGATGGCGATCATGATGGCGATGATGATGATGATGATAGTGATGATGATATGTAGTGAAACCAATCATAGGAAGATAACGATGATGATGCTGATGATGATGACGATTCTGTTGTTGATGATTATGAAAACGATGATGCTGATGCTGATGATGATAATAATGATAACGATGATGGAGATCATGACGACGGCAACGGCGACGACGACGATCATGATGATGCTGATGATGAGGATGACGATCATGATACTGATGACGATGATGCTTATGATGATGCTGATGATGATGATGCTGATGCTGCTGATGATGGTGCTGCTGATGATGATGATGATGACGATGATGCTGATGCTGCTGATGATGATGTTGATGATGAGGATGAGTAGCGAGAACAATCAGAACAAGGCAACGAAGATGATGATGATGATGATGATGATGATGATGATGATGATGATGATGATGATGATGATGATGATGCTGATGCTGATGCTGATGATGATGATGATGATGACGACGATGATGATGATGATGATGATGATGATGATGATGATCATGATGATCATGACGATGATGCTGATGCTGCTGATGATGATGATGTTGATGATGAGGATGAATAGCGAGAACAACCATAACAAGGCAACGATGATGATGATGATGATGATGATGATGATGATGATGATGATGATGATGATGATGGTGGTGGTGGTGGTGGTGGTGGTGGTGATGATGATGATGATGATGATGATGATGATGATGAGGAGGAGGAGGAGGAGGAGGAGGAGGAGCTTGAGGAGGAGGAGGAGGAGGAGGAGAGCTTGAGGAGGAGCTTGAGGAGGAGGGAGCTTGAGGAGGAGGAGGAGCTTGAGGAGGAGAGGAGGAGGAGGAGGAGGAGGAGGAGGATGAGGAGGAGGAGGAGGAGGAGGTTCGCCGCCTAGTAGCCACTGGGCTCGAGATAGTGTTGTTGACGTCGGCGTGTCCAGGCCAGGGCGCCTCGATGCCTAACCAGGTGCTGCTGTGGTGCCGCCGTCGTCGTTGGACTGGGGGGGAGGAGGAGGACGGGGAGGAGGCGGACCGCTCTGCGCCTCTGCGCGCGCCCCATGCAGGAAGGGGGGTCTCTCGTGTCCGGTGGGTTCTCCTCTCGCCTCCCTCGGGCGTCGAGTCTGGGGGGGGCGATGAAGTGGGGGTTGGCAGGGCAGGTGCACTTCTCGTGCCCTGCAGGGGGGCCCTAACAGCGGCCCCCTGGGTGGCCCAAGAGGGGCACGACCGGTGCACTCCTCCCACCTGTGCTCCCCCCCCCCCCCCCCGCACACTCATGGCCCACCCCCCCGCTGATTCGCTAATTCGCGCCCCACTTCCCCTTCCCGCTCCACGCGCGGGCTCGTCTGTGGCCCGCGGCAGGTCGGCACCGCGTCGGCACAGCGGCCCCAGCGTGGGCGTCCCAGGTGGAGCGCCGCGAG
>CAUYUJ010017573.1:206866-231943 GCA_963575745.1 Prorocentrum cordatum
CTCCTCCTCCTCCTCCTCCTCCTCCTTGAGTATGCGTGTGTGCGTTTTTCTACTGGGCCCCGTCATCGCCCGTGGGTGCCCCGGCGCTGCGGCCCGGCTGCTGCCATGGCTCCCGATGGCGGGGCCAGCCGCGCCAGCGTGTCGAGGTCGGAAGTCTTCCGCCTCTGAGTGGCCCCTCCTCCACCTCCTCCTCTTTCCCTCCGCGGCCGCCCTGTCCTTGTTACCCCTCTCCTGCGCGCTGGCCAATTCGCTTCTCGGTGCCCCCGTTTAGCTTTATCGCTGGTGCGGCCACTCTGCTTCGCCGCCGACGGAAACAGTGTGTGTGTGTGTGACTGCGTACGTTTTTTTCATGTCCGGGCCGTCAAAACATGAACCCGGCGCGACCCCAGGTTGGGGAAAGCTTCTTAATCGAGTAAGTGATTGAGTGCGGGAGGCGTTGCTTTTTGAATTGATTGGCTTTGCTTGCCATTGCTGTGGGTTGCTTAGCATTGCTTTGCGTTGCTTTGCATTGTGCTGCGTTGCTTGGCACTGCTTAGATTTGCTATGCTTGGCATTGCTTTGCTTTGGCATTGTTTTGCTTGGCATTGCTTGGCATTGCCTGGTATCGCTTGGCATCGCTTTGCATTGCTTCGCATTGCTTGGGGCTCTTTTTTGACATCATGTGACAGTGTTGACATGTATTGGCATGGCTTTGCATTTCTTTGCCTTGCTTTGTATTTTCTTTGCGTTACTTGGCCTTGTCTGGCATTGCTTAGCCGTGCTTGCAGAGGGAATCAAGACCAAACAACCCGAGGAAAAGAGTCAAGAAACAAGACCAAGCAACCCGAGGAAGGCAGTCAAGAAACAAGACCAAGCAACCTGGGAAAGGCAGTCAAAAAGCAAGACCAAACAACCCGAGGAAGGCAGTCAGCAAGCAGTACCAACGCACCCGAGGAAGGCACTCGGCAAGCAATCCGATTAATACAGTCAGCAAGCAAGACCAAACAGCCCGAGGAGGGCAGTCAAGAAACAAGGCCAAACAACCCGAGGAACGCTGGCTGGCGCAGGCCCGGCGCCCACCGGCCCTTCTTCTCCTCCTTCTCCTCCTCCTCCTCCTCGTCCTCCTCGCCTCCTCCTCCTCCTCGTCCTCCTCGTCCTCCTCGCCTCCTCCTCCTCCTCCTCCCTCCTCCTCCTCGTCCTCCTCGCCTGCTCCTCCTCCTCGTCCTCCTCGTCCTCCTCGCCTCCTCCTCCTCCTCCTCCTCCTCCTCCTCCTCCTCCCGCGGGGAAAAGAGGCCAGCCCCCGAGATCACGCCGTCGGAGGCCTGGGCTCGGGTCTGGGTCTTCGCCGTCGTCGCCGTCGTCGTCGCCGCCGTCGCCGCCGTCGTCGCCCGGGGCCCGCTCCCAGTGGGGGGGCCTCGCCTGCAGCCGGCCCCGTGGCCGCCTCGGCCTCGGCCGCGCCAGCCCCCGCGGCGGCGCGGGGCGCCCCCCTGGCGTCGGAGGCCCAGAGGCCAGCACTATAGCACCAGGTCGGGACTATCCCAAAATGGTCAAACATAGTCAGTTTTTTTTTTTTTTTTTTTTTTTTTTTTTTTTTTTTTTTTTTTTTTTTTTTTTTTTTTTTTTTTTTTTTTTTTATAATATATATATATATGTATATATATTAAATTCAATAATATGATCAATATATATGTATATCTAATATATATATTATTTATTTGTTTGTTGTTTTCTTTGTTTTTTGGTTGTATATATATGTATATATATATATATTTGGTTTTTCAGTTTGTTTGTGTGCACATTTCAGAATATATTTTTTTGGGTATTTCCTGTGTTTTGTCTAAAATCCCCCTCCTAACACTAACACCGATATCGGCGGCTGCCTCCGCCGAGGGAAGCAGAGCCCGATCTCGGCGGTGGTGGCGGTCTTGCGGCTGGCCCTGGGGAACCATAGCGTGCGCTGTGGCGCCGCCGGCCCGCTCTTGGGCACGCGGCCCCCGCACCTTGGGGACCGCGTGCACGGAAGGAAGGGGGGGCAAGCGTGCCCGGCGAGGGGCCGTCGCGGGGGATCGCCTCTCTAGGCCTCCCAGATGGGGTCAGAGTAGATGGGGTCGAAGGATTGCGCCGCATCTCAGAGCGTGAATTGCCTGCCCCGCTTTCGCTTCCAGGAAAAGCCGAGCCATACCACGCGCCTCCTCGTCAAGCGGCCTGACCAGTACAGGCTGCAATTTGGCATTGTTTGGTATCTCTTGGAAGCGAGGGTGGTCAGAAGCGAGGTAGGTTTGTTTTTTTCCCTAGCATCGCCGATGCATCGCCGATGCGGCTCACTGCGGAGCCCGATTTGCTTCACGTCGGCAGCGCCGATGCAGCGCCCACGTCGACAGTGCGTCGCCGGTGCGTCGCCGAAGTATCGCTGATGCATTGCCGATGCATCGCCGATGTATCGGCGATGCGGCACGATCCTCCGACCCCATCTGCTCCGACCCCATCCAGGAGGCCTCCAGCCTCACAGGTATGGCGTATTTTTTTCGGAGGTCGCTGATTTTTTTTGACCTTTTTGGGGTATTTTGGGGCATTTTTCATTTTTCGTTGAAAATCCCCTTGTAGGGGGACGCCCGACGTAAGTGTAGGTCAGGGGCCTCTCGGCGCCCTCTTGGCCCGTTTCGGGGCGCCCGTGGCGCCGAGAGAGCCGCGCGGGGAGCGCCAGGGAACCGCGGGAGGCTCGCTGGGAACCGCAGAAGATTTGTGAATTTGGAGTCCGGGCCTGTTCATGATCAATGCTGAGGACTGAGGATAGCGGACCAGAAGGGGCCTGAGGGCACTCCAACTTGTGCCTCGAGGCACGGTGGCGGATTTTCGGGCTGCCTGGGTGGCCGAGAGATTACCTCCAGCGCCCAAATCTGGGATCATTTTCCCCCGGTGGAGACACCCCTGGGTGTTGGTGTTGGTGCCACTGTTAAGGCCTCCAACAGTTGCTTCCACCCGCTCATCCTCCGGCCACGTAAAGATCAATCCTCCCCATTCCCCCCGCCGTCGCGATTTTGTCTTGGGCGTACCCGACGTCCCGCTATCAGCTCTTGATCCGGCTCCGAGCGCGTTTATCACGGTGACCATGGGACAATCTCAGACCTCCTTCGCCGCAGAGAAATGAAGAAGCACTCCAGGTGCTTTCCTACATTTTGTATGTGTTTCGAGGTGGTTTTCGATCCATGGCACCTACAAAAAGCGGCCCGCCAGGAAACACATGCCTGGGCTGAATCGGTATCTCCAGGTTCTCGGAGCTCCTGTATCTATCGCGGAGGCCTGTCACAGATCGCTCTTCCTGAGTTGGGAAATGCTCGCTTGTCCGCCTCCATCCGCAGCTGAGGAGCACGGCTTGTTCAACGGGCGCTGCTGCTAGTTGTGAGCCAAGCGGGTGAAAGGCAACAAAAATAGCCAGCGGTGCTCTCATGAGTTTTTCCGGTTGCACGAAGTACCCTCTTAGTGTGCCTGTACTATCAGCGCGTCTGCTCAATCTCTCAGACGCAGCTGGGTCAGGGAGTTGCTGGTGAGTGCGTTGTTTAATTTGCGTGTCGGGCTGAGCGCGCGTGTCGGACGGTACGCCCAGCTTCAACGCAGCGAGCGCGAGATTTTCCCACATCACGCTGGCAACACCACGGGCTTGCCTGGCAGAGATATGCGTGAAATACTTCGCTTTCCTGGTTCGGTTTGTTCCCGTCCCGCTAGCGAACAGTTCATTCTGGCGTAACGTGTGTCGTTTTTCGTTTGTGACTGGCTTGCGGAGCTCAACATGCAACTTCGTGACGTCGTTTTCGATGGAGTTGCACGTCGACGGAGCGAAGGCAACATGCACCGAACATGGAAGCATCGGCTCTTACGGAGATGCGCGCGCACGCGAGCCCGTGCCAGTTGCTGGCAGAACGGCCGGGCAAGCTGCTATGCGTCGCGTCCTGAAACCATCGTATCTTTATCAGGGGTGGACAGAACCCCCAACAGTGACACGTCGATTAGTGAATTGTCCGTTTTCGGTTCTCGAGAGGGCGCCGTAGCCGTTATTTTCCAGGCTTGCGCCCGCCAGGTTTGGTCCCGAGGTCGTTTTCACTAAACCACGTTTTACTAAAGGGAGGTCTGTCCATCCCCGACTTTAGCGCATGGCATTTCAATGCTTTCTCAACGCCGCCTGCAGATCGACGGAAAGAGGTGGTGGGCAGGTGCACGCGCGCGAGCGGGTGCACACTGGTTGCGGGGCTCGGTCGCCGGTGCGACACGGGCAGAAAAGCAGGTGGGTTGCTGCTGCGGTCGCTGATTGCAATCTGGCCCCGCCTTGGTCCCCCTCGCTCCCCTCCTCTCTCCCTCCCTCTTCCCTCTCAACTTCTCCAGTTCCAAGATCTGCGCGCCAGGGGACGTGGCAGGATCTGAGCATCGCATTTGGCCTTTCTCGCGCGAGTGGCCTCGATTGCGCTGCAAGGGTTTCCTGCTGTGGGAGGTTGCGGCCTCCTTTGTCGGCACGGTGGAACCCGCCGCCTCTCGGTGCGTGCCGTTCTTGTGCCTTTGCCGTGGCTGCAGGAAGAGCTCGACGCGGGCGCGCGGGGAGTGGTGAGTTTCAAGGGCAACGATAGTGGGGGACAGGCATAGGGGGGGGATACATCGACCCCCAATCGCCCATTGATCGCCGATAGGGTCCCGATGGCCCCAGTCTGCCCAGGAAGGTGCGGATTCACGATCGTCGGCCTATCGCCGATCTATCGGCGATGTATCGCCGATTCCAGGTCGATGTATCCCCCCCTATGCCAGTCCCCCCCTATCGTTGCCCCTCAGAGGTCAGTTGTGCAAGCAGGGCCTGGGAGTAGCGGAATTTGCTGTCACGCAGCATCGTTATATCGAGAACCTGGAAGAGCACACTTCAAGCGTATTCGTCCTCGGTCCAGCACGGGTGCGTGAGAACCCCATGACCCTGGGCAAGGTGGGCCTGCACAGCAAGGACGGGCCGAGGATTGGGGCAAGGCCGAGAGCCAGGGCGGCCGTATGGTTGGCGGCCTCCTCGCTCGCGCAGGGCGTGTGTAGCTTGCGAGCGCACTTCCCGTGACGAGGCAGAGCGGGGCGACGCTTGCTCTCTGCGGTGAGCGCGGCGTTTCTGAGGCGGGGTGCGAGCAGGAGAGACGTGGAAGCGGCGCAGGTGGGCACAGCGTCATCAATTTTGTGTCGTTGAGAGTCTGGGGGTTTTGTGGGCCCACGGCGGCGCTGCGCGCAAAAGCCACGCTTTGCATTTCAGCCGCACCGCCAAGCCTGAGGTCGGTCCTGGGTGCCGCGTCTGCGGACGAGCTGTGGCAGAATTGGGAGCCTGTGTCAAGGTCATGGCACTGGCGCGGCAACCGTTTCGCCGAGCTCTGTTCAAACTTTTTGTGGACGAGATGGGCGGTTGCCATCAGAAAATTCGTAGTGCTGTAACGTGTAGTTTGTTGTCCCCGCACTGCGACAGTCGGCTCCCCGTAATGGCTCTTCGGCGCCCTGCGCGCGCGGCAGGGGTTCGTCAGCGGCTTTCTGGACAGCCTCGCGCGCGCCGTGAGCGGACAGGTGCGCCTGCGATGTGGTGCCTGTGTCCGGAGGGCGTGGCGCTTCTATGCTTTTTGGCATCTCTGTCGCTTAGCATATTGCGGGGTGTTGGACATGCTGGGCCTTCTTGCTGGATTTCTGTGAGGCCTGGCCACTTTCCCCTGGGGCTCTTTCGGGCGGTCTCGAAGCTGTCTCCGCCGCGCTCGCCCCCGCGGATCTCTCCAGAGAGGCTCGGCTGGAAGCTGTGCTGGGCCGTCTGGGGAGGTTTCGTTGGGCGGCGCCGGGCTGTCTTGTGGGCTCTTGTGGCCGTCCTGCGTCCGTTCTTGTGGGGCTGGTTCGGTGTGTTGCCAGAAGGATCCCAGCGCCGGGTCCTTGTCAGAGAAATGGCGCCGTTGGTGTTCGGTTCTCTTGCTTCTTACCCTTCTGGATGTCACTTCGGCCCCCTCTTCCGTCCTGCTGACAGTGCGATTGTGCAGACCGTCGCGCAACTGTCCTCCTCCCGTTGCGCCCCTGGGTAGGAGCGAGCAGGATGCAAAAGGCAATTGTCGCAGTTGGATGTGCTAGACGCTCTGTGTCGCGACTTTCCCTCCCCCCCGCCCGCCCTTCCCGGGGCCCCAACCTTGTACGATCCTGCGCAGACCACACAAGTCCACCCCTTCCCTGGGTGTCCCCCCAGGTGCGCTGCTGCCCCCAACCCTCCGCAAGCGCATCAACTGAGATGTCGCGCTTCTGGGGTGCCGTCAGGTACTGGGTTTCCCAGCGTCTGCGGGCAGTTCCAGCGGCGCGGCGAATCACGCACACTCGAGCGGACGTCGCCGCCCCTCTGTGAGGCCAGGCGTGCGCCAGCAGTTTCGTCGGGGGAGGGTCCTGGTCTCCAAGGTGGGTATTCGGTCTGCGTCGGCCCTGAACCACGGGTATCTATCGCCTGGGCCGTGGCGGGGGCGAGGCCTGGGAATTCTTCCGCCGTTCCGAGACGATGCGCCGGGGAACGGGGCTGAGCTGCTGGGGAAGGATGTGCGTGAGCGTGTTTTCTGTTCTTTTGACCTTATTTTTCCCCCACATCCTAAGTGGGTTCTTGTTTTCTCTTGGCACCTCGCGCAGTACTTCTCCTCCTCCCCCTCTGCGCTTCTCCCTTAGATAACAATCATGCATACAATCACCCACACATGCACAACTCCATCATCAGCACAGCAGCACCAGCCTCATCATTTCTCACAGCATCATCACCATCATCATCATCCACTCAATCACTCGCACTATCTTCCTCAAGCACACACTCACCAAACACAAACAATCTCCCGCGCACTCAATTCATCATCAGCATCACTAGCATCAGGATCAACATCTTTCTCATTATCACAATGCCGTCATGACCATCCTCACTTTCACGTCCTCATTTTCATCATCATCATCATCCTTCTCCTCATCATTATCACCATCATTGCCATCATCATTCTCATCATCATCTTCTTCATCATATCAGCATCACCACCACCATCATGATCGTCATCATCACCATCACCATCACCATCATCATCCCAACAAAATCATTCATCATCACCATCGTCATCATAGTCATCTTCATCATTACCGATATCATCATCAGCATCATCATCATCACCAGCATCAACATCATAATTGTCATCAACGTCGTCGTCATCATCATCACCACCACCATCATCATCAGCATCAGCATCAGCATCAGCATCATCCTCATCCTCATCCTCCTCCTCTTCCTTATCATGATCAGCATCATCATCATCATCATCATCATCATCATCATCATCATAATCACCATCACCATCATCATCATCATCAGCATCATCATCAGCATCATCATCATCATCCTCAGCATCAACATTTCCTCATCACCATCCTCAGCATCATCATCAGCATTAGCATCATTATCACCATCCTCATCATTATCATCACCAGCTTCATCATATCAACATCACCACCACCATCATGATCGTCATCACCATGATCACCATCATCATCATCATCATCGTCGTCGTCGTCGTCGTCATCATCATTGTCATCAACATCAGTCATCATCAGCATCGTCATCATAACCATCTTCATCATCAGCAGCATCATCATCAGCATCATCATCGTCAATCTCATCACCAGCATCAGCTCATCATCATCATTCTCCTCATCATCATTATCGTCATTATCATCATCCTCATCATGTTCATCATCAACGCCGTCGTCATCATGATCACCACCATCATCGTCAACATCATCATCGTCACATCATCATCATCACCATCATAATCAGCATCAGCATGATCATCAGCATCATCAGCATCATCATCATCAGCATCATCAGCATCATCAGCATCATCAGCATCATCAGCATCAGCATCAGCATCAGCATCACCATCAGCATCAGCATCACCATCACCATCACCATCACCATCACCATCACCATCACCATCACCATCACCATCACCATCACCATCACCATCATCCATCACCATCCATCACCATCACCATCACCATCACCATCATCATCACCATCACATCATCACACATCACCATCATCACCATCATCACCATCACCAGCACCAGCACCATCATCACCATCACCATCACCATCACCATCACCATCACCATCACCATCACCATCATCATCCCATCACCATCACCATCACCATCACCATCACCATCACATCACCATCACACATCACCATCACCATCACCATCACCATCACCATCACCATCACCATCACCATCACCATCACATCACACATCACATACCACCACCATCACCATTCATCACCATCACCATCACCATCACATCATCACCATCATCACATCATCACCATCACCATCACCACATCACCATCACATCACCACCAGCACCATCACATCACCATCACCATCACCATCACCATCACCATCACCATCACCATCACCATCACCATCACCATCACCATCACCATCACCATCACCATCACCATCACCATCACCATCACCATCACCATCACCATCACCATCACCATCACCATCACCATCACCATCACCATCACCATCACCATCACCATCACCATCACCATCACCATCACCATCACCATCACCATCACCATCTTCGCATGCACACGCATACGTTCATCTCTAGGAAGTCTCGAGTGGGAGCCCCGTCGGTGAGTGAAGGTCAAGGAATTGTCAGGCGGAAGCCCCATTCTTATGGGGCCAGCGAATGATGCCATTAATCCGAGCGGGCCACCCGGACCCTGCAACCGTCGTCGCTTTCGGGCCCCTCAGCCTAGAATCTGGGGGAAGTCTACTGCTGGAGCCTCGCCCGTAAGCGGAAATACGAGGAAGGCTAAGCCCGCAGATCATGTGATTAATTTCAGCAGGTGGTTCAAATCCTGTACCTGTCGTCAGTTTCGGGCCCCTGAGCCTTGAATCTGGGGGAAGTCTCGTGCCGGAGTTTTGTCCGTGAGGGAATTGCGGGGGGACCTCGGGCGGGAGGGGCCCCCCTCCTTTATGGGGTCCACGCCGTGTGTTTCATACGAGCGGGTTACCGGGACCCGGCAACGCAAGGAAGTTTTAGGATAGTCCCCTCACAAAGGGGTACAAACTTTTGTTGGAGGGAGTTCCAGCCGGGAGCTTCTGAGCGGGGGCCTCGTGCGAGTAGCCTTCGCTGCAGACTGGTGCGAGCACCCCGCGAAATTGTTGACGTTTCGCGAATCCCGCCCAGCATGGGGATTTGTCTGCTGCCCACTCTGGAGTGGTTCAGCCTTCTTGCAGTGGTCTGCGCACCCCCCACGGGCGCATCGTTACCGCCTTGACTTGGCACGTTCCAGCCGCTGTGGCCCTGACCCCTGGCGCCTGTGGCGACAAGGTCCGTTTGCGTACCTGGTGACTGTTTCCCACGGTACCCTCTAGAGTTCGAGCGCGATTGCACCTCGGACCCTGTTCCTGGTTGGTCGCCGTCCCGGGTCTGCCCGTATGGTGGCGCTGCCTCGCTAGGCCGACGTCTGGTCTGTAGGTACAAAACAGGTCACGACATCTCCTGGCGTGCAGGACTTAATCCACCCGCACGTTTGCATCTGCTACCCTGGCCGTTTGCAGTTAGCTCAGCCAGCTCAGCCTCAGCCAGCTCCCCCACCGGCGGTAGGTTCTGATTCCGAGCTCGGTCGCTGTGCTTCTCGGCCTGCGCGTTGCCAATTAAATCGGCCCGTGGCCCGTATCTTTCGACTCGGCGCTTGCGCGTCCGCTCGCGCCCGCGAGGAAAAGATAACCCCCACCAGCCCATTCAGAAACGATGCCCAGAGGAATTGCCTCGATCAGGGAAGCGGGCAGCACACAGAGGAAGGGTCCCCCAGTGGAGGCTCCTTGGAGCGTCTTAGGGGCCTCGTGGCGGTCCTGGGCGCCTCTCAGAGCGTCTTCGTGCCTCAGAGAGCTTCGTGGGGCCTCCTGGGGGTCTCTTGGGAGCCTCTGGGAGGCCTCTTGGGCGCCTGTTGGGGCCTCCTGGGGCCTCCTGGACGCCTCTTGGGGCCCTCTGGAAGCGCTCTTGGGAGCCTTGGGGCGCTCTGGGGGCCTTCTTGGGCCATCTTGAAACCATCTTGAGGCCTCGGCGAGGAAGCAAAATTATCCCAGTGCGACCCTACCTAGGAGTTGGAGCCCCTAGGAAAGCAGCATTCGTAGTAACAGTAAAGCTAAACTAGCTAAGCTAAAGCTGAGCTAAAGCTAAGCTAAAGCTAAGCTGAAGGTAAGCTAAAGCTAAGCTAAAGCTAAGCTAAGGCTAAGCTAACACTAAACTAAAGCTAAGCTAAAGCTAAGCTGAAGCTAAGCTAAGGCTAAGCTAAATCTAAGCTAAAGCTAAACTAAAGCTAAGCTAAATCTAGAGCTAAATATAAGCTAAAGCTAAGCTAAAGTTAAGCTAAAGCTAAGCTAAAGCTAAGCTAAATCTAAGCTAAAGCTAAGCTAAAGCTAAGCTGAAGCTAAGCGAAAGCTAAGCTAAAGTTAAGCTAAGGCTAACCTAACGCTAAGCTAAAGCTAAGCTAAATCTAAGCTGAAGCTAAGCTAAAGCTAAGCTAAATCTAAGCTAAATCTAAGCTAAAGCTAAGCTGAAGTTAAGCTAAAGCTAAGCTACAGCTAAGCTAAAGTTAAGCTAACGCTAAGCTAAAGCTAAGCTGAAGCTAAGCTAAATCTAAGCTAAAACTCAGCGAAAGCTAAGCTAAAGCTAAGCTAAATCTAAGCTAACACTAAGCTGAAGCGAAGCTACCACTAAGCTGAAGCTAAGCGAAAGCTAAGCGAAAGCTAAGCTAAAGCTAAGCTAACACTAAGCTGAAGCTAAGCTAAAGCTAAGCTAAAGCTAAGCTAAAGCTAAGCTAAAGCTAAGCTAAAGCTAAGCTAAGGCTAAGCAGCTAAGCTAAGCTAAAGCTAAGCTGAAGCTAAGCTAAAGCTAAACTAAAGCTAAGCTAAGGCTAAGCTAAAGCTAAGCTAACACCAAGCTGAAGCTAAGCTAAAGCTAAGCTAAAGCTAAGCTAAAGCTAAGCTAACACTAAGCTAAATTTAAGCTACAGCTAAGCTAAAGCTAAAGCTAAAGCTAAAGCTAAGCTAAAGCTAAAGCTAAGGCTAAAGCTCCCAGGGGACTGGGGGAACCGCGGGGCGGGGACTGGGGAAACCGCCCGGGGCGGTTTCCATTGCCCGGCCCCTTTAGCTAACAGAGTAAGAACCCTTCTAGGCAGAGCCTAGGTAGGGGAAAAAACATTCATCCCTCCAGGGAGGCTCTTTGGCCGTTTAGAGCCGTCTTGGAGCGACGATCTTGGGGCCTCTGGGGGCCTCGTGGGCGCCATCTTGAGGCATCTTGGGATATCTTGAGCCATCTTGGAGATCATCTTTGTCTCTCCAAGGCGTTCTGGTGGTCTTCTGGAGCAGTGCCCCCCCCCCCCCCCCCGAGGAGGCCAAAGTGTAGCCAAAACCTGAGTACAAGTAGCGATTGTGGCGTTGTCGCCGATGCCTCTTGGAGCGTCTTGCCTCTGGGGGGCCTCTGGGGGTCTCTTGGAGGTCTCTTGGAGGTTTGAGCCATCTTGGAGATCATCTTTGTCTCCCCCAGGCGTTCTTGGGGTCATCTGAAGCAGTGCCCCCCCTAGGAGGCCAAAGTGTGGCAAAAACCTTAGTACAAATAGCGATTGTGGCGTTGTCGCCGAGGTCTCTTGGAGCGTCTTGGGTGCCTCTGGGGGGCTTCTTAGGGCCTCTTGGAGGTCTCTTGGAGGTCTCTTGGAGGCCTCTTGGGGGCCTCCTGGGGGCCTCCTGGGGGCCTCCTGGGGCTTCATGGCCAACTCTCGGGGCCCTTGGAGCACCCAGGGAAGGCTTGGGGGCCATCTTTGGGCCATCGCTAAATTGTGGCCCAAACCGTAGTGCAGTAAAATCGATGCTTTCGGCTTCCACTCCGAGGTCGTTTTGGGCGCTCCGACGACTCGCGAGATTCCCCGTTCAGGTCCCTGGGGAGGGGGTGGGGGAGGGGTACACCCCTCCCCGAGTGGGAAGAAGGAGGTGTGGAAGAGGAAACGCTCTAAACCACCGGCGACCAAAAGGGCTGGTGGGACTAGCTGGATCCTCGTCCCTGGGCTTCTCTCCCCCCCTCCGTCGGGCTGCAGAGACAATTGGCGAGAGAGGGGACCTGCAAAGTTTCCTCGTTGCGACTTGCCTCCTCCTCCTCCTCCTCCTCCTCCTCCTCCTCCTCCTCCTCCTCCTCCTCTTGTTTGTGCAGGCCTTGGACGGGTGCGACACGACTGTGGGCGATCCAGACGCGGGTCGGCGCCTCCCGAGGGGCCCGACCAGGCGCGAGACGAGGGACTTCCAGAGCGCCTTGCCGCGCGGAGAGGCGAGACACAGCAGTGCAGGGATAGTTGCGGCAGAAGGTGGGGCTCGAGCAGGGGCCCCAGACCACCATCGCGTCCTTCGGGTCCCGCCTCGTGGACAAACACAGGTGCGACGTGTTTTTGCCAGGCCTGCTCTTTCGCCCCCGCGTACTCTGCCGCAGCGGATGTAGTGGCAGTGGCGCTGATTGACGGCGTGCGTCTCAAACCCACTCTCGCAAGCCGCCGAGCTGCGGTCACAGGGTGCGGGAGAGATGCCGGCGACACTGGCCAGGTCGACGAAGGGCAGGCGCAGAGCTTGCTGAGGCCCAGCGAGCAGGACGCCACGTGGCAGAGCGCAGGGGCCGCTCGACGTGCGTGGCTCGGGGTACATGCTGATCCTGCGGCTGCCCCCGCGAGAGTTCCTGCTGCGAGGCTCGCCAGCGTCCTTTTGAAGGGAGGTGCTTCTGGAGTTTGGCAGGAGAGTGGGGCTCCAGGACAGGCGCAGCAGATCGGAGAAGAGCTGGCTTCGTGCGGCCTCCCGCCTGCGCGCGGGAGCGCCTCGATCGAAGCCTGCGTGGTTGTCCGAACGGCTTGGTCTCGCGGGCCCGCGGCCCGCGGTGTTGCCCAGACGGCCTGGCCCGTAGTTCCCGCCCGCCATTCGAGAACGTGTTGCGCTGCACGAGGCGGCGACGGCGCAGAGGAAAATTGACATGGGCGCGCAGGCAACAAAAGGCGAGGAGGTAGCGGGGGAAAGGGGGCCAACGTTGGGAGCGAGAGGACGGTCGGCGCCAGGGCGACGGGAGAATGACAGAGAGGAGGCGGTCAGGGCGCCCCGCCAGTCATGAGGGCGACGAGGCCGGTCATTTCCAGGAGAACAGCCAAAAGGATAGGATATCCTGCCGCCCCCATCGCCGCTCCTCCCCGGCAGGGAGGGATCGTCAAGTCCAGTAGTTCAGTCAGCGGTACTGCCCAACGGCTCACTGGCGGTGCTCGGGCGGCTCACTGTTCCGACGGCTCCCTTTGGCTAGTCTTGGGCGGCTGGCTCACTGTGGCCAGGCCCACTGAGTGCAGCAAGCTCCGAGGCCGCCAGCCACTGCCCGAACCCGAGGTGCAGCGCGAGCGCAGCAGCCGCACGGCCGAGTGCGTGCTAGCCTCAAGGCGCGAGGACCACGCTGAGCATCTTTTCTTCCAGGCCGCCCAGGTCGTGGCGGCTGTCGATGCTGTCCGTGATGTGGGACTCCCGGAAGCAGATGTTCTCCGCGGCCACGGCGTCGAGGGCGAGGCGGCAGCCAGAGAGCAAGAGGAGCGCCACGGTCACCAGGAGCGTCGCACGCGCGGGTGTGCCCATCTGCCCCCGCTTGGATACCTCGCCGTATGCCTTCACGTACTCTGCCTTCTTCGCCACACGCTCCCAATTCTCCGGCCGATGCGTCTTCAGAAACTTCTGTCCGGACGCCGGGGCTCGTTCCCTTAGGCCGTAGGCGGACGCGAGGGTGGCGCCCTCTGGGCAAGCAGCAGCAAGCCTTGTGGCTACAGTGTGATTACACTCCGCATTCATTCAGTGGCGCTCACCCTTGTTAGAAAGACGCCCACGATTTTCTGCGGGATGGCGCGCACGAAGATGACAGGAACTGTACAAAGAAGCGTCGTGGGAATGTCCAGCCGGGAAATGCTGCAGAGCACGCTCGTTTGGAAGTCGGGCCTGCCACGAAGATGCGCGCCTGGGACAGCTTGAAACCTCCCCCCGCGAGTACTGTAGGCAACATGGGATCTGCGCGACCTCCCTGGCCGTCTGTCCTGCGACTAGCTGGTCCAGGGGAGTGCCCACAAGTCCGCGACCTCCTGCGCCATGTGCTCGTTGTTGGCTGCTGCGAACTCGAGCGTGTCCTCCTGGCGCCCTGGTTCGCAGGTAGAAATTGGCCAGGGTGGGTGGGTGGGTGGGTGGGTGGGTGGGTGGGTGGGTGCGTGGGTGCGTGCAGCCAGGTGGTCTGGAGGTCGGCAACTTGGCTGTGCCGGTGGAGGAGGGCGAGGTGGACTGCCAGCAGGGGGCGCATTTGGTGGTGGACGAAGTCTGCGTGCCCGATACGCGTGCCGAGGACCACCAGGCCCTGCTCGCGTGGCGGTGTGGCGTGTCTCCGGCCCGCACGCGGTGCCTGACTCTCGGACTCCTGGTGGTGACCTTCGTCTTGCCCGTGTTGACTCTGTTGCGGCAGTGCCTCTGGAGTGCGCGAGAACTTCTCGCGATCGAGCTGGGGCTGACACCACGTCTTTGTCGTCCTAGAATGCAAAGAGAGACCCCCTCCCGGAAGCAAGTGGGCCTGCCCTCCTTACTGGGCAGGGTGTTGGCCCAGGGCGAACAGCGCGGGCATCAGGGCATCGCCCTGCCCGCCGCCATCTGCCTGCTCCACTACGTGGGCGTCCCTGTGCTGGTCGGTCCAGAGGTATTGCGAGCGGGACCCGTAGAACACCAGAAGGGCAGCGCCGAGCTCGCGGTCGGAAGGCCTTCCAGCCGCTGGGGCATAGTGTTTCGCGACAGGAGGTCGAATGCGCCAATGACGCTGATGGAAAGCACTGTCGCCTCCTGGGTTGGCCTGCGTCAGGCTCTGGATGAGGTGCGCCACATCTTCTGTGCCCACTCTGGTGGACAGGGCGAACTGAATTGGTGCTGCGGCTGTCACATCTCCTTGTTTATTTGTTGGGCCACGCAGCGGGCCACCAGCCTCCTCAGCACGTCTCCTGTCACGATGCCCCTCGCCCTTCCGTTCGGCTTGGTTGGCGCCGTGAGTGGCCCCAGGCGCAAAGCGCCATCCTCGTTGCCGCGTGGTGCCGTGAGCCGCTGGCGTGCTCGTCTCCCAGGAGTGTTTGCAGGTGCTTGCCGGTCAGGCCCAACGGGCGTGGGGCGGTGCCCCTGCGGCAGCCGCAGAGGTTGCAGAGGAGCGTGTCGGACTTGAAAAGAATTGGCTCCGGCGCTAATGCTGCCAGGTCGGCTCTCAGCGAACTCCCGCGGTTCGGCGGGCCCTTCGCGCTGGGTCCTGCAGCTCCGCCAGCGTGGCCTCGGTCCCTGGCGCGATGGTGCTGACTGTGAGGGCCTGGCGCGCCGAGACTTCTCCTTGCTGTGCCCAGGCGTGCGCCCTCGCGCAGCGCTGGGAAAGCTCCTCGTCGCTCCCTGCCGGCGGCTGCCCGCGGTCTCCTCTGCGACGCTTTCGGGCTGGGGGTGCCAGCAGGGGCGCCCAGGCGCCCGCTCTGAACCGGGCAAACCGTTCCAGCAGCTGTTCCGTGGGCGCCGTGCGGGTGCCGGGGTCCTTGCTCAGCAGCACGGTTGCAAGAACAGGGCAGTATGTCACCCCCCGTAGATTACATTCAGGGGTGTGCCACGCCTGCTGCGATTCCAGCACCGGGCGTCGATCCGCCCCCTGATCGCCGAAGTCCCCGGCGCCCCCTCCCTGTGACAGCAGGTGCGCTGCCCTGGCCCACCTCGCCTGGCCCATTTTCGCGATGGGCTGGGACAGGAGCGGATGCGGCAGGGATGGCAACTTAAGGGCTGCGCAGGGATCCGTCCTGGGCTCGCGGATGGCTTTTAGTGGCGCTGAGGCGCGTGCGCATCGTCATGTTGAGAAAATCTGACAAGCACCGCTCTGCGATGCCTGTGTTGGCCTCGTGCAAGTGCAGGTTGCGGTGGGCAAGCTCTTTCCCGCCCCGCACAGCGCGGGCAGCTGTCATCGTGCGATTTAAGCGATGTAAGCACAGCAGGGCCCGGCAGCTTTTTGGATGGTGGTTTGCGACAAACGCCTCTTGAAACCAATGACATTGGTGACGCCAGCGGCACGTTCCTCCACCGCCGTGAAGACGACATCGCGGGCCCACGCCACGACATTGGCCATCGCTCGTCCTGGCCTGTTGCTGGCGCGCCCTCCGAACCTCAGCGGGCGGAGCCACGGGGGGTCGGATGCTGCCCCCATGCTCGCTAGCACCTGGGGCGCCCGAGCGGCCGAGAGTTTATTCAGGCTTTGTTGTCGTGGCACTTTGCCCCGCGCCGCCTTTAATGACGCAGATCATATCCGTTAGGGCTTCGCCCCCTGCCGCGGGCTCCTCTCTCGGATAATGCGCTATGCAAGAACTATGTCCTGAGGGCTGGTCGCTGTCGTGAAGCCGTATTGGGACTTCATGCGAGGCCAACTCGTCCTGAGCAAACCCAAGTGATCACCAGAGGGGTTACCACACCTGGCGGTTGGTGAAGTCGTGACCCTGCGGATCTGCGTGAGGGATATCACCGAATGTCAGAAATGTGACCATACGGATCTGCGTGAGGGGCGCCACCGACTTTCAGACATGCGGCAAATCCCATGTGTTTGTGGACCCTGACTCTACGGATCTGCGTGAGGGGTGCCACCGGATTTCAGATATGTGGCAAACCCCATGTGTTTTTTAAGGCCCTGACCCTACGGATCTGCGTGCGGGGTGCCACCGGATTTCAGATATGTGGCAAATCCCGCATGTTTTTTTGGCCCCAGACCCTGCGGATCTTCGTGAGGGGTGTAAATTTGTACCCCGCAGAAATTTTAAGAACCCCAGGGCGCGGTAGTTCTGCTGGTTTTGCCCCTCCCCCCCCCCCTCCCCCTTCTCCCCCTTCGCGCATTCATCAACAACGAACATTAAGCAGCAAGCACAAAAACTGTAATAGTGGAAACTGGAAGCTGCAACTGGTACAGGGAGCAGCACATCCCCGGCCTACAGCCTGGTGGCCCGCAAGGGGGCCGGCGGATTCCACGCCACGCTGGCAATAGCGAGGTGGTGGTCCGGTGCAGAGACCACAAGAGAGAGAACGAGAGAGATCGACAGAGATAGAGAGAGAGAGAGAGAGAGAGATAGATAGATAGATAGATAGATAGATAGAGAGAGAGAGAGAGAGAGAGAGAGAGAGAGAGAGAGAGAGAGAGAGAGGGAGAGAGAAAACATAACACCATCAGGTACAAGCGTCACGGCTAGCAACGACGCGTGCGGGTCTGCAGGAAGGTCGACGCACGTGCCCGCGCGCGGGGGCCGTGTGATGGAAGGCCTCCAGCCCAGCTGCGTCGAACCACCGCTTGACTCTCTGTCCGCCGGGGCCTGCCTGCAGTGGGTGCAGCTGCACGGTGGAGTCGACGACGGCGACGGCGACGACGGCGACGACGGTCACGATGAAGAGAACGAGGACTCGGACGAGGACGACGGCGACGACGACGACGACGACGACGACGACGACGACGACGACGACGACGACGACGACGACGATGACGACGACGACGACGACGACTACGATGGCGACGACGACGACGAGGACGACGACGACGCCGACGACGTCGACGACGCCGCTGGCGGCGGCGCCGCCGCCGCCGCCGCCGACGACGACGACGACGACGACGGCGGCGTTGGCGGCGACGACGACGAAGACGACGGTCACGATGAAGAGGACGAGGACGAGGACGAGGACGAGGACGAGGACGAGGACGAGGACGAGGACGACGACGACGACGACGACGACGATGAAGACGACGACTGCGGCGACGACGACGACGACGACGACGGCGACGACGGCGGTCATGAGGACGAGGACGAGAGCAAGGACGAGGAGGACGACGACGAAGACGACGACGACGATGCCGACGCCGACGCCGTTGCCGCTGCCGACGCCGACGCCGACGCCGACGCCGACGCCGATGCCGACGCCGACGCCGACGACGACGCCGACGCCGACGCCGACGCCGACGCCGACGAGGACGACGAGGACGACGACGGCGACGGCGGCGGCGATGGCGGCGGCGACGGCGACTGCGACGGCGACGGCGACGACGACGGCGACGACGACGACGACGACGGCGACGACGACGACGACGACGACGAGCCGTCCCCAGCGCGGAGGCCAGCGGCGTGCCGCGCGCTTGGCGCGCCAGGGCCGAAGCGCTGCTGGCGTGGGCTGCGGCTGCGGCATCTGGACCCTCGCGGGGTCGCTGACGTCGCCGTCGTCGTCGTCGTCGTCGTCGTCGTCGTCGTCGTCGTCGTCGTCGTCGTCGTCGTCGTCGTCGTTTCGTTGTTCTCGACCTTGTCCTCGTCCTCGTCGTTGTCGTCGTCGTCGTCGTCTTCCTCGTTGTTTGTGGTGGTGGTGGTGGTGATGGTGGTGGTGGCGGTGGTGGTCGTCGTCGTCGTCGTCGTTGTCGTCGTCGTCATCGTCTTTTGGCATGGTAGCATAAGCAGCCCGAACATGCACTTCTGGATGTCCGCACCATTTTTCGGGTCGGCGCCGGACCCCCTCCCCACATCAGTGGCGGTGCTTCCCGCACGGGCGCGATCCGCGAGTTTGGAAATTGGGTGAGGAGTGCAGCCCATCGCCGACCTCAGTGTTTCGCAGTTTTTGATTATCATCATCATCACCATCATCATCTTCACCATCATCATCATCAGCAGCATCATCACCATCATCATCATCATCATCATCATCATCATCATAATCATCATCATCATCATCATCATCATCATCATCATCATCATCATCATCATCATCATCATCATCATCATCATCAGCATCATCATCATCATCAGCATCAGCATCAGCATCAGCATCAGCAGCATCATCATCATCATCAGCATCACCATCAACATCATCATCAGCATCATCATCATCATCATCATCATCACCCAGTACTGGGCGACGTTCAAGCGTGCCACTGTCCAGGTGTCGCCCCCCCCCCCCGCCCGATGAGTTCTCAGTGGCGGTGGTGCCCTCTGGTGGGCCCCTGTTTTTCGCCAGGTTCGCCAGGCATCCACGGGCACACTTTTCCCAACCATCCTGTGGTGTTGGGTCCTTGTTTTGAAGAGACTGTCCCCGCGTTCGTCCTCAGCCTCCTTCCTCCCTGCTCCCTCCCCTCCTCACGCATCCCCCTCCTCCCTGCGTTTCGCCCACCCAGTGCAGCGTTTCGTGCTCCAGTAGGGAGCTCCACCGAAGCCCCCAGGGGACCGCCCGCATGCGTCCCCTAACACTGATTTCGTCACACCCCTCACATGTTTCGTGGCCCCATAGGGAGCTCCACCGAAGCCCCCCAGCGGGACCGCCCGCATGTGTCCCTCACACCGATTTCTGCACACCTCTCACACGTTTCGTGGCCCCATGGGGAGTTCCACCGAAGTTCCCAGTGCCACCGCCCGCATGCGTCCCCCAAGCCAAATTCGGCACACCCCTCACACGTTTCGTGGTTCTAAAGGGTGCTCCACCGAAGCCCCCGGGGGGACCACCCGCATGCGTCCCCATATGGATTTCGTCACACCCCTCACACGTTTCGTGGCCCCACAGGGAGCCCCACCGAAGGCCCCAGTGCCACCCAATTTGGCACACCCCTCACACGTTTCGTGGCCCCATCGGGAGCTCCACCGAAGGCCCCAGTGCCACTGCCCGCACGCGTCCCCCAAACCCAATTCCCACCGAAGGCTCCCGTGCCACCGCCCGCATGCGTCCCCCACACGTATTTTTGCACACCCTGTAAACGTTGCGTAGCCCATAGGGAGGTCTAAAGAAGGCCCCAGTGCCACCGCCCGCATGCGTCACCCACGCACATCCGGCACACCCCTCACGCGTTTCGTGGCCCCAGAACGAGCTCCACCGAAAGGCGCGAGTGGCTGCGTTCGCATGCGCCCACTGCACCCATTTCGGCACACCCATCACACGTTTCGCCGCCCCATAGGGAATTTCACCGACGGCCCCAGTGGCTGCGTTCGCATGCGCCCACCGCACCTATGTCGGCACACCTTTCACGGGTTTCGTGGCCCCATAGGGAATGCCACCGGTGGGCCCGGTGGCTGTTTTCGCATGCGCCCACCGGATAAATTTTGGCACGCTCCCCGTACGTTTTGTGGCCTTATAGGGAATTCTTCCGAATACGGTGCATACAACGACGGTGTTCACAACTGCATACGGCTGGGTCCTTCGCCAGGCCAATTCGGGCTGGGCTTCGGTGTGCACGTGGCCTCCTGGCATCCGAGCGGCGTCCGAGCGGGGGCCGATGCGCATCAGGGTCTTTCCCCGGAGGGGCCTGTCGCCCGCGGAGGCCAGGTGGCCGTGGTGTGCATTTTTACTCTAAAAGGAGCTGTCTCGATTTCGTGCGGAGGATCTCTTCATGTCTTCCTTGTGCCACATCCCCATGCGGGTATTGTGTTGCTGTTCGAGCGCCAGCCAGCCATCACATGATGGGACGCTCATGGTATGCATCTTGGAGGGGTTGTCCCGGTTGTCCTGGGGGGTCGTCTGGGGATTTCTCCCAACCGTCCTGTGGTGTTGGGCTTTCTTTTTGAAGAGACAACGCCCAGCGTCACTCCTTCCTTCCCCCCTGCTCTATACTCCCGCTCCTCCCATCCCTTGCACCCTTCGCACGCTGCGCGGCCCCATAGGGAGCTCCACCGAAGGCCCCAGTGGTAGGGTTCGCATGGGGTTCCACCCCCCACAGGGAGCTCCACCGAAGGCCCCAGTGTCAAGGTTCGCATGCGGTTCCACACCCAGTTTCGGCACACCCCTCACACGTTTCGTGGCCCCATAGGGAGCTCCTCCGGAGGACACAATGGCAAGGCTCGCGTGCAGTTCCACCCCCATTTCTGCACACTCTCACACGTTTTGTGGCCCCATACGGAGCTGCACCGAAGGCCCCAGTGGCAAGGTTCGCATGCGGCTCCCATTTCGTCAGACCCCTGACCAGTTTCGTGGCCCTATAAGGAATTCCACCGAAGTTCCCAGTGGCAGAGTTCGCATGCGGATGTTCTACCCTCATTCCGGCACGCCCCTCACACGTTTTGTGGCCCCATAGTGAGCTGCACCGAAGGTCCCAGCCAAGGGCAGGGTTCGCATGCGGTTCCACCCCCCATCCTTCACACCCCTCACAGGATTCGTGGCCCCATAGGGAGCTCCTCCGGAGGATACAATGGCAGGGCTTGCGTGCGGTTCCACCCCCATGTAGCACGCCCCTCACACGTTTCGTGGCCCCACAGGGAGCTGCACCGAAGGCCCCAGTGGCAAGGTTCGCATGCGGCTCCCATTTCGGCATACCCCTGACCCATCTCGTGGCCCCATGAGGAATTCCACCGAAGTTCCCAGTGGCAGAGTTCGCATGCGGATGTTCCACTCTCATTCCGGCACGCCCCTCGCTCGTTTCGTGGCCCTACAGGGAGCTCCATCGGGGGCCTCAGTGGCAGGATTCGCATGCGGTTCCACGCCGAATGTCGGCACACCCCTGACATGTCTCGTGGCCCGAGAGCGAGCTCCACCGAAGGGCCCAGCCATTGGCCGGGTTCGCATGCGGTTTAATCTTATTCCTGCACGCCCCTCACACGTTTCGTGGCCCCATAGGGAGTTCAACCGAAGTTCCCAGTTGCAGGGTTCGCACGCGGTTCCACCCCCACTTCCTCGTGGTCCCATACGGAGCTGCACCGAAGGCCCTAGTGGCAGGGTTCGCATGCGGTTCCATCCTCATTCCAGCATGCCCCTCATCCGTTTCGTGGCCCCATAGGCAGCTCCTCCGGAGGCCCCGCTGGCAGGGTTCGCATACGCTTCCGCCCCAACGTCAGTGGCAGAGTTCGCATGCGGTTGTTAAGCTCTCATTCCGGCACACCCCTCACACGTTTCGTGAGCCCATAGGGAGTCGGACGCGCCCCTGGGCCCCGCAGCTCCCTGCGACAGAGGCTGCGCCCGCAGCCTCAGCCTGCCACCTCGGCGGGAGGCCATCCATCAATCCTGGGCCCCTCGCGGGCCCCTCCCTGCCTCCCTCCCCGGCCCCTCGTGGACCCTCTTGGGCCTCCCCTGCCCCCGTCGCCCCTCCCTCCTCCCCGACCTCCCTCTCTCGTGGGCCCAGGCCCTCCCTGGCCCCTCGTGGGCCCCTCCCCTGATGAGCCTGTTTTCCACTACCACCACCATAAGTGGGATGGGGAGGAGGAGGAGGAGGAGGAGGAGGAGGAGGAGGAGGAGGAGGAGGAGGAGGAGGAGTGAGGAGGAGGAGGAGGAGGAGGAGGAGGGACGAGGAGGAGGTAGGAGGAGGAGGAGGAGGAGGAGGTGAGGAGGAGGAGGAGGAGGAGGAGGAGGAGGGGAGGAGGAGGAGGGAAGAAGGATGAGGAGGGGGGAGGAGGAGGAGGAGGAGAGGAGGAGGAGGAGGGGGGGGGAGGGGGGGGGGGGGGGGGGGAGGAGGGGGGGGGGGAGGGAGGGAGGAGGAGGGGAGGAGGAGGGGAGGAGGGAGGAGGGAGAGGGGGGGAGGAGGGAGGAGGGGAGGAGAGGAGGGAGGAGGGAGGAGGGAGGAGGAGGAGGGAGGAGGGAGGGGGAGGAGGGAGGAGGGAGGAGGGAGGAGGGGAGGAGGGGAGGAGGGTTAGAGGGAGGAGGGGAGGAAGGGAGGGAGGGGGGAGGGGGGGAGGAGGAGGAGGAGGGAGGGGGAGGAGGAGGAGGAGTGAGGAGGGGAGGAGGAGGAGGAGGAGGAGGAGGTGGAGGAGGAAGGGGGAGGAGGGAGGGCGGAGGCGGAGGCGGAGGCGGAGGCGGAGGCGTGAGGCGGATAGGCGGAGGGGAGGCGTAGGGCGGAGGCGGAGGCGAGGCGGAGGCGGAGGCGGAGGAGGAGAGGAGGAGGAGGAGGAGGAGGAGGGGGGGGAAGGAGGAGGAGTGAGGAGGAGGAGGAGGAGGAGGAGGAGGGAGAGGATGGAGGAGGGAGGAGGAGGAGGAGGAGGCGGCGGTGAAGGAGGAGGAGGAGGAGGAGTGAGGAGGGGAGGAGGAGGAGGACCCCCCCTCGCCTCGACTATGGTGGGGTGGTGGTGGTGGTGGTGGTGGTGGTGGTGGTGGTGGTGGTGGTGGACAACAGGCCCATCATCCCCTCTTCCTCCCCCCTCGCCTCTTCCTGCTCCTGACGTGGGCGGGGGCCAGGCCCTGCTCCTCGCGGCGGCGGCCACCGCCCTCGCGCCCGGCGCGGCCGAGAGCAGCGGCCCAGCGAGGCCCAACGTCGTGTCGTCGCCGTCGTCGTCGTCGTCGTCGTTGCCGCCGCCGCCGCCGCCGTCGCCGTCGCCGTCGCAGTCGCCGCCGCCGCCGTCGTCGCCGTCGCCGTCGCCGTCGCCGTCGCCGTCGCCGTCGCCGTCGCCGTCGTCGTCGTCGTCGTCGCCGCCGCCGTCGTCTCCTCTCCTCCGTCCTCCTCCTTGCTCTTCTTCTCTCCCTGCCTCCCTCCCCGCATCCCCGCTCCTCCTCCGCCCTCCCTCCCTCCCTTCATCACTCCTCTTCCTCCTCCCTCTCCCTTCCTCGCTCCTTCTTCACTCCTCCTCCTCTCTCCTCCTCGCTCCTCCTCTTCCCTCGCTCTATCCTCGCTCCCCCTTTCTCCGCTTCTCCCTCCCTCCCTCCTCCCTCCTCCCTCCTCCTCCTCCCTCTCTCTCTTTCTTCCTCCTTCCTCCTCCTCCTTTCTTCCCCTCCTCCTCCTTTCCTCTCCTCCTCCTCGCTTTCCTTGCTCTCTTCCTCTCCTCCTCTCACACCTCTTTCCTCCTCATGCTCCTCCTCTCCTCCTTCTCCTCCTCCTCCTTCCTTCCTTTGAGGGACGGGCTCGCCTCTCATCCTCCTCCTCCTCCTCTCCTCCCCTCCTCCTCCTCCTCCTCCTCCTCCTCCGACGACGACGACGGCAGCAGCTGCGACGACGACGACGACGAGGAACTTTCTGTTCCTGGGCGCCAGGCACGCGCGAGGAGCTTTTGGCCAGGCGCGCCAAAGCCGCCTCAACCAGGACGGCCCGCCTCCCCCCGCGGCCCTCCAAACAGGAGGTGGAGGAAGAGGAGAAGGAGGAGGAGGAGGAGGAGGACGTGAGGAGGAGGAGGAGGAGGAGGAGGACGTCCGGAGGAGGTTCGGAGGGAGTTCGGAGGAGGAGGAGGAGGAGGAGGAGGAGGAGGAGGACGAAGAGGAGATTGAGGAGGAGGAGGAGGAGGAGGATGCTGATGAGGAGGAGGAGGATGAGGAGGAGGGAGGAGGGAGGATGAGGGCGGAGCAGGAGGAGGAGGAGGAGGCTGCTGCTGCCGACGATGTTGACGATGACGCTAATGATGCTGCCGCTGATGAAGCTGAGGATTGAAATGAACATGATGATGATGATGCTGATGATGTTGATGATCATGATGCTGATGCTGATGATGATGCTGCTGATGATGATGCTGATGCTCATGATGCTGATGCCGATGATGCTGATCATGATGCTGCTGCTGCTGATGATGATAATGATGCTGCTGATGATGCTGCTGATGATGATGCTGATGCTTATGATGATGATGCGGATGATGCTGATCATGCTGCTGATGATGCTGCTGCTGATGACGATGATGGTGACGATGCTGCTGCTGATGATGCAGATGATGAGGATGCTGCTGCTGCTGCTGATGAAGATAATGACGATGACGATGATGCTGCTGCTAATGATGCTGATACGATTATGCTGATGCTGGTGATGATGACGATGATGCTGTTGCTGCTGATGATGATGCTGATTATGATGCAGATTATGATGCTGATGCTGATGCTGATGATCATGCTGTCGGTGCTGCTGCTGCTGCTGCTGCTGATGTTGATGCTGCTGATGATGATGATGATGCTGCTGCTGCTGATGATGTTGATGACGATGCTGATGATGATGATGATGATGATGATGCTGACGGGGGGGAGGAGGATGAAGAGGAGGAGGAGGAGGAGGAGGAGGAGGAGGAGGAGGAGGAG
>CAUYUJ010017574.1:0-46665 GCA_963575745.1 Prorocentrum cordatum
AAAAAACACAGGGAATGGACGTCCGAGCGATGCCAGGTGGTGGGCGAGGTGGTGTTGGGTGGGCGGGACGGCGTCTGATGGGCGGGGCTGTGTTTGGCGACGGCTGGGGAAGTGTTTGGTGGGCGAGGTGGTGCTGGGCGGGTGGGACGGCGTCAGATGGGCCGGGCGGTGTTTGGCGACGGCGGGGGAAGTGCTTGGCGGGCGGGGCGGAGATCGGCGAGGGCTGGGGCGGCGTCTGGCGGGCGGTCGTGATGACGTGTGGGACGCACTCACGCGGATGCACGTTTGAAATCGCGGCCCATGATTCGATGCATTTGATGCTGCTGTTGGCGCTCAGGGGCAACGTTTAGGGGGGGGATCGGTCCAGGAGCTTTCGGAAGTTTTCGAAGGAGATTCTCTGATGTCTTCAGGCTGGTTCGAGGTCCGTGGTGGTCTCCATCAGCTGCACCTCGCCGATAGCGCTCTGGGAGGGCCCGAATCGTCCTGAACGGCCGCCGGAGAGCCGAGTCATGACCCGAAAACCACGGGGCAACGACAGGGGGGGGAGTAGGCTGAAGGGAGACGCATCGACCCCCAGTCGCCCACTCTTCGCCGATAGGGGCCCGACAGCCCACCCGGCCCAGAAGCGTGTGCGGATTCGCGATCGGGCCGAATCGCCGATCCATCGGTGCGGCATCGCTGGGTTCCAGCTCGACGCTCCCCCCCGGAGCCCCCGCCCTCTGCGATCGGGACGACCGACATGGGTACGGAAAGAATGGGTACAGTGCCCAACAGCAGTTCCTGCCCATCTCGAGCAGGACTCGCTGTCCGCGCCGCCGCGGCCCGTGTCCATTTGGGACAGAAGGCCGCCTGCCCAGCAGCGGCCGATGTTGCTTCGGGACACCATTTGCTGTTGGGCATTGTGCCCCTTCTTTCCGTGCCCATCTCGGGCGTCCGGTTCCGAACGCTCCCCCATCGCGGCCCGACGCTGGGCCCCGGGCCCCGCCGCGTCCGGACGCGAGGCTGCCGCCCGCCTTCTGGCGCTGCTGCTCCTCCGCCTGCCTCCGCCGCCGCCGCACCACCACCGCCGCCACCGCCCCTGCTCTCGGCCTCGCCGCCTCCTCGTCGCGCTCGGCCAGAGGTGACAAGGGTTGAGCCGGGCGTGCCCCTCTACAGGAGGGATCTTCGAAAGTGGTCCAGAAAGGTTCCAGAACGATTTTTCTTGACCTTGTCTTGACTCTCTTTGGGGGGTATATCTTTGGTGCGTCCTTCCTGTTTCGCCCAAAAGCCGCCTGCAGGGGGGACATGCCCGACCGAAGGCAAGGGGGCGGCGGGCGCCAGGAGCGCGAGGGGGGGGGGGCCATCGCCCTGGAGCAGAGGCGAAGGGCCCCGCGCCGGGCGGGCGAGCTCGCACCCAGCCGGGCGCCGCGAGGCAAGCGAGCAGGATGGGCGTCCACATCCCCCTTGGCGCCGTCATGGGTACCAGCCGCGCTGTCGGGGCCTCCTCCTCCTCCTCCTTCCCCTCCTCCTCCTCCTTCCCCTCCTCTTACACCTCCTCCTCTCCTCCTCCTCCTCCTCCTCCTCCCTCCTCCTCCTCCTCCTCCGCTCCTCCTCCTCCTCCTCCTCCTCCTCCTCCTCCTCCTCCTCCTCTCCCCCTCCTACCTTCCCTCCCCTTCCCTCTCCTCCCTCCCCCTCCTCCCTCCTCCTCCTCCTCCTCCTCCTCCTCTCCTCCTCCTCCCCTCCCCTCCTCCTCCTCCTCCTCCTTCCCCTCCTCCTCCCCTCCTCCTCCTCCTCCTCCTCCTCCTCCTCCTCCTCCTCCTCCTCCTACCTCCTCCTCCTCCTCCTCCTCCTCCTCCTCCTCCCTCCTCCTTCCCCTCCTCCTCCTCCTCCTCCTCCCCTCCTCCTCCTCCTTCCTCCTCCTCCTCCTCCTCCTCCTCTCCTCCTCCTCCTCCTCCTCCTCCTCCTCCTTCCCCTCCTCCCCCTCACTTCCCCCTCCTCCTCCTCCGCCTCCTCCTCCTCCTCCATCCTCCTCCTCCTCCTCCTACTCCTCCTCCTCCTCCTCACCTCCTCCTCCTCCTCCTCCCCTCCTTCCCTCCTCCTCCTCCTCCTCTCTCCTCCTCCTCCTCCTCCTCCTCCTCCTCCTTCCTCCTCCTTCCTCCTTCCCCTCCCTCCTCCTCCTCCTCCTCCTCCTCCCCTCCTCCTCCTTCTCCTCCTCCTCATCCTCCTCACTCCTCCTCCCTCTCGCTCCTCGTCTCGTTCTCCTCCTTCCCCTCCTCCTCCTCCTCCTCCTCCTCCTTCCTCCTCCTCCTCCTCCTCCTCCTCCTCCTCCTCCTCCTCCTCCTCCTCCTCCTCCTCCTCCTCCTCCTCCTCCTCCTCCTCCTCCTCCTCCTCCTCCTCCTGGCCGCGGAGGGGAGGCAGGGCGGGCAGGCCATGGGCCCCTGCCTTCCGGCACCTATATGGGCCCTGGGCGGTGGCGCCCCGTGGTGCGGCCCGGCCGCGCGCGGCGGCGAGCGGGGGCAGCGAGAGCCGGCACCCGGAGCGGCAGACGGCGCAGGCCCAGAGGCCGGCCTCTGCGCGAACGAAATGGGCACGGAAAGAATGGGTACAATGCCCAACAGCAGTTCCTGCCCATTTTGAACAGGACTCGCTGTCCGCGCCGCCGCGGCCTGTGTCCATTCGAGGCAGAAGGCCGCCTGCCCAACAGCGGCCGCTGTTGGTTTGGGACACCATTTGCTGTGGGGCATTGTACCCATTCTTTCCGTACCCGTTTCGGGCGTCCAAAGGCACCGGCACCAGTGTCGGCTGTTGCTTCCAGCGAGGCAAGACGATCTCGACCTCGGTAATGGTGGCCATACTCGGGCTTCCCACGTGACCGAAAGATGTACCACGAGCACCAGAGTCTTGGATCGCCTTCCCCTTGGTGGAGGCAACCCCTTGTGTCGGTGCTGGTGCCCAGTTCCAAGCCTCCGAAAATGCGGATCCACGATGCCAGCTCCGAGGGAGAGGGAGAATCAGCGCTCATGATCTGTAGCATCCTTGGGTCATCTAGTCAGTCTGGAGCTCTTTGGGCACAGCACCTGATGCTCGACTTGATTCACAACTTGTGGTCGGCAAGTTGTCGTCCAAGTCCCGACTAGTGCGTATTATCGATCGGTCTAGCGTTGATTGTTCAATTGTGCGAGAATTTGGCATTCGTCAGAGCATCTAGTGCTTCTGGCGAGAGATATGCAAAAAGATCTGTAAATGCAGCTCCTTCTTTCGGTGTGACAAGTGCACTTTCGCCCCGGTGCATATCAGCCGACTTGGAAGCTCGACCCTTCTCAGGGTATTCCAGATAATATGTTGGCCAGGATCCTGAAGTCGAGTGGGGGGGCGTCAGAGAGACGAGCAGCAGCAGCCTCATGCGGAGGGGGGGAGGGGTACAGCTAACGCGACCCATCGAGCCTTCGAGGAGTGAGCGGTGGCGCCTGTTGGACGTGTGGACTGGAGTATCAGAGGTTGGCGCACTGGTGTTTCAGGAAGAGGAGGAGCAGGAGGGACAGGAAAGTGAGGAAATTGAGGAGAGGGGGTGGGCGGAATCAGCGATAGGAAAACTAGGAGGAGGAGGGGGAGGAGGAGCACGACGACAACAACGAGGACCAACTGTGGCTTCCAGCACACCTCTGCGGGCGCTCTGGTGCGCGGGACTGAACCCAGTCGCACAGTAGATCGCAGGCTCATGCCGTCCAGCGTCCGCTGCGCCGCTCCTCTTCCTCTCCGCCCGAGTGGCGTGGGAGAACACGGGGTCGACTGCGCGGACCCTCGCGCGTGAGCCTCCCGCGTGCTGTCGCGCGTAAGCTCCCCCTTCTCCACGCGACCTGCCACGCTGGCGGCCTGAGCGATCCACCGCGTGAGGCCGCTGCGCCGTCGTGCGTGCGACCCCCCCTCGGCTTCGCCGCTCGCCCCCTCTCCACCCCAGCGCGTGCTGCTTCCCGTGTGCTCGTCGGCGCAGCGGCGCTGCCGCGGCAGTTGCAACGCTGGCCAGCTTTTCTCCACACTGGTCGTGTCGCCGTGCTCTCGGCGTGCCAGCTCGAAGCCAGCCGGCGCGTTCCGTGTACCTGCTCGCCAGAAGCCCACCCTCGGCAGCCAGAAGGACGGTGAGTAGCTGGTGAGAGGGAGCAGACTCAGCACGCTCGAGCCTCGCTTCCGTCATTCAAAGTGCCAAGGGGTGTTCTTTCACTGAAATGAGCTCATCCACACTGGGGAGTGTGCGCCCCTGGAAAATCATTCGTCCCGTTCTCGCCCGCTCTCTGCGGCGGGCCATCCCCAGGGCCAGCACTTGGGGGCCCACTGGCTGATGCAGAGGCCTTCAACACCTGATTCACCCACTCTCGGCCACGCGCAGAGGGGGGTGGGGGGAGGGGGGAGGGCTTCTTAGCAGCACCCCTGCTTCTTAGAAGCTCTCCCCCCTCCCTCCACCCCCTCGTGCGCACCGCCAACACTCCCCCACTCCCTCTCTCCATCCCCTCCGCATCCCCCTCATCTCTCCCTCCGCTGCGCCAGGCGCTGGCGGCCCTCGGGCTGAGGTGTCGCCGCGTCTCTCCCCCCCGAGATCCGAAGAGTCCTCCTCCTCCTCCTCCTCCTCCTCCTCCTCCTCCTCCTCCTCCTCCTCCTCCTCCTCCTCCTCCTCCTCCTCCTCTTCCTCTTCCTCCTCCTGTGGTTTTCGGGTTCACTCGGCTCTCTGTCGGCCGTTCAGGACGATCCAGGCACCCCAGGAACGCCCTCGGCGAGGCGCAGCTGCTGGAGAGCGTCCCGAGGCTGGAAAGCCGCCGAGAACCGTCCGAAGACGTCCGATGACCTCTCTCTGCTGCCCGACCCGATCCGCATCGAGTCGAGGCTGGAGACCGTCGCGAGCGTCTTGAGGCTGGAAAGCCGCCGAGAACCAACGAAGACGTCCGAAAGCCTCTCTCTCTCTCTCTCTCCTGCCCGACCCTGTCCACATCAGGTCGAGTCGTTACGTCGCTAGCCCCGGCCCCACAGCGAGCCCAGGCCTCAGCGTCTTCAGCGCGAGGAACCGCCTGGACCGCGTGTGCCGCGCCCCTCAGCCTGCTCCCGCTCCGCGGGGCGCTCGAGACGGGGCTCCGCCCTCGAGGCACCGAGAAGCTGGCATCCCAGACGTGCTCGCGTCGGGAAGAACGCGACGTGAGATTTTTTGGCTTCGGCCTCTGGGGGCCCTCTCGGGGGCAACGATTGGGGAGGGGGTAGTCTCAGGGGGGGAACGCATCGACCCCCAATCGCCCATGGATCGCCGAGAGGTGTCTGGCAGCCCCACCCTGCTCAGGAACGGGACCGTGCCGGTACGCTCGCGGGGGCGTGTCGCCGAACCTGGTGATTGCCAGCACGCTTGGCGACGCGAGTGGTGCATAGTATCGCGGTCCGCTCCCGTCCCCTGCTCCTCGGAAGAATCGATCGCCGCTCCATCGTCGATGCATCGCCGGCGCCAGGCCCCTGCTCCCCCCCCCCAAGCCCTGTGCCAGGCCCCCGACGGGAGGTTGCTGGCTTTCGGCCTCCAGGCCCCGGCCGCGCCCCGGGGCCGCCAACACGCCGCTCGCGACGAAAGGCCGGCCCCCGGGAAGCGGGCCGGGATGTCTGGGGGGCCCGTCCTGAGAAGATCAACTAGACGTAAGAGTGACCTTTCGCTGGAGTGACCTTTGGTGCGGGCACAGATGGGTCCCCAGATGGCTGAAAGCGAAGCAGGAGCAGCGGCTTGCGCGCCCATGTTTGGTCCCCCCTCGGCCCCCAGAAAGCCGCGCACCAAAGGTCACTCTTACCCAGGGTCACTCTTACGTGCAGCCGAGAAGATCAGGACGCCCCAGACCCCCTCGAGTCCTGAAAAAAAATCACGACGGGAGGTGTTTCGCCATTTTCGGCCTCGGAGGGCCTTTCCCGGGACTGGGGACCGTGAAAAAACGGCTCAGGATGAAAAACTGGTCCCGGGTCGAGACTTCTGGGGGTCGACGTCATGAAAGAATCATGACGTCGCGGATCTGGGGCCGCATGTATGGCATCTATGCCTCAGCGGAAGTTGGCGAAAGGCCAGCGGAAGTACGGCAGGTTCATGCGGCGTTGGCGCGCCAGCGACGCCGGCGAAGGCGTTCAAGGTTGAGTATTGCGACGCAGAGGCACTCAGGGACACAATGACGCCACTGGACCCAACGGAATTCAACCTTGAACTAGCAGGGCCGCGATCGACTCAAGGTTGAACGATCGACGCGGTGACAAGAACCTTTGCGCACGCCGACGCCGCACAAATCTGCCAGAATGAAAGCGAGGGCGGCTCCGCTAGAGGAAACCGTCGGAATGCCAACCCCTCGGGGGAGGGGGTGCTCGAGGGTATGATTTTGGAGTTCAGTGGGCCTTGGTGCCTTCTTGGTTCTTTTCGGCCTCAGGTACCCCTTTCGGGCCTCTGCTTGCATTGAGGTTTCAAGTGATGCGAGCAGTGCCGTATCGGCTGCTTCTAGGCGGGCCCGCCGCAAGACCTCCATCGTGACGAGTCTAGGGGGAAGCGTCGGGAGAGGAAGTCCAACACGGCCCCCGAAGAGATGACGAGTTCCGATTACCTTGATCATTTCCAGATTCGTCATTCGAGCATTTCCTCTGACATCCTGCTTCGAGCGGTTGTCCTCTCTCTCTCTCTCTCTCTTTCGTTTTCTCTGATATATTATCTCGAGCTCTGTTTTTGGCGTTGGTCAGCTACTTGAGAGGTTCTTCTGAGCGACGCCGTCAGTCTCGGGAGAAGGAGGACCATGAAGAGTTGACGGACGCCTGATGACGTTTGTTCATTGTGTTGTCATCTTGGACATGCCTCGTCCCTCTCGTGAGGAGAAGCGTCATCACGGGGAAGTGATGATGATGATGATGTTGATGATGATGATGATGATGATGATGATGATGATGATGATGATGATGATGATGATGATGATGATGATGGTGATGATGATGATGATGGTGGTGGTGGTGGTGGTGATGGTGATCGTGGTGGTGATTGTGGTGGTGATGATGATGGAGGTGAAGGCGATTCTAATGGTGATGGTGATAGTAAGAATAACAATAATCAGAAGAAGAAAAAGGAAGGATACGTACGAATAAAATTGATACTAGTAATAATCACATTAACAATGACACGAATAATACTAGAAATGATAATAATCATCATCAGCATCAGCATGATAATCATGCGATTCGTGATAAGAAGAAAGATAAGAATGATGATTGTGATGATGATGATGATGATGACGATAGTGATGGTGATGACAATGGTGATGGTGCTGGTGATGATGATGATGATGATGATGATGGTGATGGTGACGGTGATGGTGATGATGGTGGTGGTGGGGGTGGTGGCGGTGGTGGTGGTGGTGCTGATGATGATGGTGGTGGTGGTGATGATGCGTTCGCTGCAAATGCTATATCGATGTATTGGGCAGTGACTTGTGCGAGCTCGGTGGGGACTTCGCGTGACACCCGCTGCATCCTTGCTGTACCGAGCGGGTTCGAGCCTGAGGGCCACGGAACGAACAATGTTAAGGGCAGTTTCGCGTCGCGTCGACCTGGGGCGACGCAGGAGTTGATGATGCTCATAAGGTGAGAGCAAGCCTGAGCAGCCCAATCGTCGGCGAGAGCGAACCTACGATCCGATCGTCCTGCGAATGGGGCTCGTCAGGATTGCTATTAACGAATCAGGCGCGCCGGCCGAGCGTGCTGGGGTTTGACTTCTACCTGGCATCAAGTCGGGCCTGTCCCTCTACGCGAGGAAGATTCAAAAGGGGTCATAAGATAGTCTGGGGACGATCTCGTCGACTCTGTTTGACCATTTGGGAGTTCTGTTTGACTATGTTGTTTTCGGCCAGACTCCGCCTGTACAGTCGGGGCGCTGAAGAAGGAACCCTTCTCGTTGGGGAGGGGCTCGGTGTTCCTTGACTGTTCTGCAGCTTGCCTTAGGTTTTCATGAGGTTTTCCATGGGAGATCGAAGTGTAACTTATGAGAAAACGGGGCCTCGTTCCTTAGTTGGGGTTCCTTAGGTCAACGCCCCGCCTGTAGGAGGACGTGCCCGACCCGCTTCTGACTGGCAGGGCCAGGCCACCCCCGGGGGCCGCGGCGAGGACCGCACCCTCCGCGCGCCGCGGCCCGCGCATCGGCGAGCCGCTCCGCGCAGGGAGGGCCTCGCGGGGGGCGCGAAGGCAGCCTGCCGTCCGGCCCCGTCCCTCTACAGGAGGAGTGCTCCAGAGCAGAAAAAACAAAAATAGTCTGGACACGGCTGCTCGTGCTCCTCCCGACCAGTTTCGGTGGTTCTTGGTTGACTCCGTCTTGTTTTCTTCCTCCAGAGTCCGCCTGTAGGAGGACACGCCCGACCTCAACGGTAATCGCGCTTCGCGGGCCACGATGCGCGAAGCCGGACGGCCTACAGTAACCGCTGAAGGTCTTTAATGTTGCCCACCCACCCACCCCTCTTGAGCTCTCGGCTGGCACGAAAACTCGTCCTTCCCCTCCTCGTCCCTCTCATCATCATCATCATCATCATCATCATCATCATCATCATCATCATCATCATCATCATCATCATCATCATCATCATCATCATCATCATCATCATCATCATCCTCATCCTCATCCTCCTCCTCATCCTCCTCCTCCTCCTCCTCCTCCTCCTCCTCCTCCTCCTCCCCTCCTCCCCCTCCCCCTCCCCCCCCCTCCTCCTCCTCCTGCTCCTCCTCCTCCTCCTCCTCCTCATCATCCTCCTCATCACCATCAGGGATCCTTATCCCACCCTCGAGATCATCAGCAGTGGCCGCCGCGGGAGGGGGAATCGTGATTTTCTCAGTCTTGTTGGTGTCCCAATCCGTCCCTAAGCTCGCGCAAAAGTGCATAAGTTTCCCATTAATGGGGGGGTGCTCAATACCTTCTGCGGTTCGAGGTCGACCAGCCAGCAGCCGCCTCACGGAAATCTCTGATTCCCGAACGGCCCCTGGGGCACACAGGAGCTCCAGGGCACCCTTGGATTCGCCAAGATCGACGACGAGCGTGCTCCTGGACCTTCTGACAGCACGGCTTCCGTTCGTGCGCGTCCACTGCAGAAGTGGGGCAGAACCTCCGTCGGTTGGCGCCGTGCCGAGGCGACGTGTGGGATTTCATACGGGAGCGCTTCGGATCCTCGCACGGCGGCTTCCAGGCCGTGGACGAGCCCAGGGCAGGCAGCGACCGGCCGGCCGAGGGGAGAGTCGACCACACGCAAGAGTGACCTTTCGCCGGGGTGACCTTTGGTGCGGGCCCACTGGGGTCCTCCCACCGCCGAGCGCGATGCGGTATGCGCGCTTGTGTGTTGGCCCCCCCGCGGCCCCCGAGGAGCCGCGCACCGAAGGTCACCCCTACCCAGGGTCGCTCCTGCGTGCAGTCGAGGGAGCTCATCGTTCGATGCCCTGCGTTTTGTCATGAAGGCGTGCTGTTTTGTCCGCGCGGCGGTGAGGTTTGCCATCGAGCAGAGAATCCCCGTGTCAAAATGTGAAGGCTCCGCTCGGGCTCGGTGGGCGGGCGGTTCTCCTTCGGCAACACGAATTTGTCTTCAGTCGGGCGTGTCCCTATACAGGAGGAAGATTCAAAAATAGCACAAAAATGGTCTGAGGACGCTTTTGGGACTACTTTTAAATTATGTTTGCTTATGTCTGTTACTCTTGTTCATCTTTCTTCCTGAATCCGCCTGTAGGAGGACCTTCCCGACCTCAAACTTGTCCCCTGCCATGGCCCAAAATGCGGGTGCCGCCCAGGACGTCTTCAGAAACGAGCGGTGTCCAGAGCGCCAGCGGTCGAGTGCACGTTGCTGGAGGCCTCCGCGGTGCCCGTCCAATTCCCGTTCTGCGTTTCTTCATGCACCGAGCGAGAACACCATGGCTTCTCTGCTCGAAGTAACCGCACCCACGTGCCAGCATCCACGCAGGTTTCGGCTGTTTTCTGTGAGGTGTCCGAAAGCCTCCGCGGTTCCGCTCGATTCCCGTGGCGCTGCTTCGCGGAACTCGCGCCAGAGAATCTTCTTTGTTACGTCGGGCGTCTTCGCAGAGCTCAAAGTCTGCGACGCTGGCGCTGCGTTCCTGGAGGGGGATTCGGCAACATCCCCCGGTGCTCTGCGCCGACCAGGGCGCGCACCATCGCCGTTCCCACTGCCACGCCCGCCGACGCGGCGTGCGACACCGAGCTTCGCTCGCAGACAGTGGCGCGATGGAGCCAGCACGGAGCCCAGCCCTCCGGTGCTGCCGAAGTCCCACCAGGGTGGGCAGCGAAAATCGAAAGCAGAAGCCTCCGCGGGGGAGGAGGAGGAGGAGGAGGAGAAGGAGGAGGAGGAGGAGGAGGAGGAGGAGGAGGAGGGGAGGAGGAGGAGGAGGGAGGGGGGGGGGTCGGCCACCGCGGGCGCCCACAGGGGCGGGGTTCGAGCCCGCGGAGGCGCGAGGCTATGCAAGAGGAGGCGCGAGGCTACACAAGAGGCGCCTGGTCCGAAGAGGGTGCTCTCGACTTGGCGGCGCGCACGACGCGCGGCGCGGCGGGGGGGACAGGAGGAGGAGGGGGAGGAGGAGGAGGAGGAGGAGGAGGAGGAGGAGGAGGAGGAGGAGGAGGAGGAGGAGGAGGGGGAGGGGGACGGGGAGGGCGATGAGGGCGTCTTGCAGGGCAGGGGTCCTCTTTGCAAGCGCCTGGCCGCGCTCAAGAAAGGGCTGCTTTGGGGACGGGGGTGGCCGGGAGGCCTACCTGCCCTCTGATAGGAGCCTTCCCGCCTGCTCGGAAGCCCCCCCCACCCTGCCCTCGCAGAAGGCCGCCCTCCTCGCGTCGCCCCCCCGTGAGCTCGCCGCCGAGCTCTCGTGGCGCTCGCCTGCCCCTGCCCCCCAAGGCAGTGGCACCTCCCCGCGCGTGGCACCGTCCGCTCCCCCAGGCCGCGGGCCCCGTACCGTCGACCCGCACAGCGAGGATGGGCAATCTCTCCAAGGGCGCCCTTGCATCCTTGGGCCCCCATCGGTGCATCCTCGGCCACGCTCGTTGGCCGCGCCCCGCTCGAGGAGCTTCGAGGTGGGCGTCCGAGGCCCTCGCATCCCCACAGCAGGAGCTCGACCACGAGAGACCTTCCACGAGAAGCCCAACCCTGAGACCCCCGGACGTCCATGGATTTTTGTTGGTGTGGGAACGCCACGCTCTCCATCGCAAAGCCATCGCAACCCGAGAAACCCAGGGCCCCCTGGAGGCAAGCAGGGTGTTTCTTGGCATGGGTCTCCACCTGTACAGTCGGGGCCCTGAAGAAGGAACCCTCTTCGTTGGGGAGGGGCTCCGCGTTCCTTAAGTATTTCGCAGCTTGCCTCAGGTTTTCCTTAGGTTTCCGATAGGAAATCGAAGGTTAACTTATGGAAAAAAGGGGCCTCGTTCCTTATTTAGGGTTTCTTAGGTCAACGCCCCGACTGTATCGCGCATCCTTATGATACGGGTCGAGGAGGCCGGCCGCGCGGGCGGCCCAGCCGTGGGAGGAGGAGGAGGAGGAGGAGGAGGAGGCGGAGGAGGAGGAGGTGGTGGAAGTGCGATTACACTCGCGACCCCCGCGGGGGACCTGGAGCGCAGTGATGTTCGGCAAGGGCGCGGGAGAGCGCGGCGTGGAGGGCCCCGGGGGGGGGGGGGCCTCGAAGTCCTTCGGGGGGAGGGAGGCAGAAGGGAGGAGGGAGGAGGGGGAGGAGGAAGAGGAGGAGGAGGAGGAAGAGGAGGAGGAGGAGGAGGAGGGGGGAGGAGAAGCTAGGTGCGCTCGCGTCATATCTGACGTCCTACCCCTCCCTCCCATCCCCTACCATGGCGTAAATCTCTTCTATATGCGCACAGTCGGATATCGAGCAGTGCAATGATCCCGAGAGGGTGCGTGATGCATCGTAGAGGACGGCATAGCAGGGCGTAGAAGAGCACGGCAGAGCGTAGTATGTCATAGCATGCCGTAGCGTTGTGTTGTGAAGAATTGCATCACAAGGCATTGCAACGCAAAGAATGGCATCGCACAGCGGCACATGACAGAACATGCTATAGCATGGCGTTGAAGATCAAAGTGCAGCATGGCATAGCATGGCGTGGCGTTGCGTAGTCAAGCACTGCAAATCCAGGCATGGCATCGCACAGCGGAACACCACATAGCACTGCATTGCATGCCGTGGCATGGGAGTGGAAATAATGACGCCAGCGCTGCAGCGGGAGCGCGATTCGGAACGAGCGGAAGCCCGAAAATGAGGCCAGCGCCTCAGCGGGAGCAACATGTTGCAGAAACAAACAAAACAAAATTAAACGAACTAACCAAATCAAAACAAAAACTCCCGGGAATCCAGTGTGCAAAAAGCAGTACGCGGAGGTGGGCCGAATATCTTCTGGACGGCATTCGGGACAGAAGAGAGTAGTACTCATATCGTGTAGTTGTGGAGGGAGGAGTGTCTGCCCAGCACCTTCTGCCCGCCGGCGGCCTAGCACCTTCTGCCCGCGGGACGACCTGGCGCCTCTGCCCAGCATCTTCTTCCCCCATCTAGCCTCTGCCCGTCTCCCTCCTCCGCCTCCTCCGCCTCCTTCGCCTCCTCCTCCTCCTCCTCCGCCTCCTCCGCCTCCTCCGCCTCCTCCTCCTCCTCCTCCTCCTCCTCCACCTCCTCCTCCTCCTCCTCCTCCGCCTCCTCCGCCTCCTCCGCCTCCTCCTCCTCCTCACCCCCCCCTCCTCCTCCTGCCCGCGGGCAGCCCAGCACCTCCTGCCCCCCATCCAGCCTCTGCCCCTCCGCCCAGGCTTCGGAGGGGGGGCGGCCGTGGGTCGGGCAGCGCGCCTGGCGCGCCTCTCCCGGGAAGGAGAGGCGGGCGGGCGAGAGGAGGCAGCGGTCGGGGGCGGCAAAGAGGGGGGTGATGACTAGGGGGGGGGTGGATTTCATGGCGCGGGCCATGATTTGTCCTCAGATTTCATGGCGCCTCTTCTTATTTCATTACGTCCCTGGCCCCCCCCTGTGGGCCGCGCACATGCCGCCAGCCATGATTTGCATCCCCCCCCTCTTGGACCCCCCCCTCTTGGCCGCTCCCGAGCAGCGGCCGGGAGCGTTGCCGCGCCCGCGCTCGCGGTGTCTCGAGCCGTCCTCCCTCCCGAGCCTGGGGGCACAGCAGGGCAGCGGGGCCCACAGGGTGGGCAGCCCTGTCGACGGGAGCGATGGCCCAGATCTGCGACGACATGCTTTGTTAGAGAACCCCTCCCGTTGCCTGGAGTTCCGGCCGGGGGGCCCGTCATCGGGCCCCAGTTGGCGGGAGTGGCAGCCCAGGCCTCCGACGCTACGATGTGTTGGAACACCCCGTGTGTCCTGGATTTCGGGCCCCTGGAGCCTTAGTGGGCCCTGGAAACAGAAGGGCCGCTTTTGTTACAGGTTCCGTTCTGCCTTTTTTTTGCCGGTTCCGACGCCGTTTTTTCACGGGTTCCGTCGCCGTTTTTTGACCGGTTCCGGCTCCGGCTCCGATCCTGGAGGAGTTTTTTTGTCGTTTCCGGTCGCCGTTTTTTTGCCGTTCCCATTTTCAAGGGACATTTTTTGGGAAACGGTGAAAAAGCGGCCTTGCCGTTTCCGGGGCCCACAAAGCCTGGAGCCGGTCCCCGAGCCCCACTGCGATCGAAGACAGGCCCAGGGCGGCAAAACTTGGCCCCGGAGGACGGGTCTGGACTCCCGGGGCCGCGCGCCGAAGAAGCCCCTCGTCGGAGGTTGGCTCCCCAGGGAGGTGCCCGCCCGACGGGGCCCGCCGTGCGGGAGACATCCTCCGGAGACGCCCCGAGTGTGGCCTGCCTGGCTGGCTGGCTTCGGGAGGGGAAAAAACACACAGACACAATTGATCGTCGATTCCCCCGAAAGTATGGGAAAATATGGGAAGTGGGGGGGGAAGACAGAAACCCCAAAAATGTGCGAAAATATCGGGAATCTTTTTACTTGTGTGTATTTATTTGTGTGTCCCAGGGCCCCTTCATGGTTGGCTGGCTGCCGGTCCAAAACAGATCTGTCTGGAGCGGCTGGCTGGTTGGTTGGTCGACCGGCTGGCTGCTGGGTCCAAAAAAATATGATCTGGGCCCCGCGGTGTGGGACATCCTCAAGAACGGCGCGGGAAGGATTGGTTGGTTGGTTGGTTGGTTGGTTGGTTCATTGGTCGGCTGATTCTCCGGCTGGTTGGTTGGCTGGTTGGTAACGAGGGAAGCTGATTTGTTGGTTGATCGGTTGGCTGGTTGGCCATTTCGGCGTTTGTTGGTGGTCAATTCCTATTCGGCTTGTCTGTACGTGTCATCTCGTGCAGTTGCGAGTGCGAAGCAACGCAATACGCTGCACTGCATCGCAATGCAAACGCAAGTCAATGCCAATGCAATACAATGCAATTTGATGCAGTGTAGTTTGAATGCAACGCAACGGGAACGGAATATCCTACACGTCGCATCGCAACGCTTCGTGGCAGAGGACGAACTATACCACTTGATCCGCCACGTGGCAGCACCTGGAGGGCGAACAACAACACTGTTTCATTATACTCGTCGTGTGACAGCGCTGGGAGAGGCGAACACAAGGTACTCTTCCTCTCCATTCGCCACATGGCAACGCCTGGGCGACGAAGAACGAGTATTTCATTATGCTCCTCACGTGGCAATGCCGCGGGGCAGAGAAGATCTAATTCGCCTTGCCTCGCAACGTGGAAACGCCTGGGAGCCAAACAGTACTATCCCATCATATTCCTCACATGACATCGCCGCGGGGCGGAAACACACAATCCTACCCTTACTCGCCACGTGGGAACGCCCGGGCGACAAAAAAAACGTTCCACTTCTATTCGCCACGTGTCGATGCCGTGGAGGCGAAAACCAAGTATTTGTCCCAACCATCCTGTGGTGTTGGGTCCTCGTTTTGAAGAGACGGTGCCCCGCGTTCTCCTTCCTTCCTTCCTTCCTCCCGCTGCCTCCTCCCCCCTCCCATCATCATCATCATCAACACCCATTTCGGCACACCCCTCACACGTTTCGTGGCTCCATAGGGAGCTCCACCGAAGGCCCCAGTGCCCGCGGCCGCATGCGTCCCCCACACCCATTTCGGCACACCCCTCACACGTTTCGTGGCTCCATAGGGAGCTCCACCGAAGGCCCCAGTGCCCGCGGCCGCATGCGTCCCCCACACCCATTTCGGCACACCCCTCACACGTTTCGTGGCTCCATAGGGAGCTCCACCGAAGGCCCCAGTGCCCGCGGCCGCATGCGTCCCCCACACCCATTTCGGCACACCCCTCACACGTTTCGTGGCTCCATAGGGAGCTCCACCGAAGGCCCCAGTGCCCGCGGCCGCATGCGTCCCCCACACCCATTTCGGCACACCCCTCACACGTTTCGTGGCTCCATAGGGAGCTCCACCGAAGGCCCCAGTGCCCGCGGCCGCATGCGTCCCCCACACCCATTTCGGCACACCCCTCACACGTTTCGTGGCTCCATAGGGAGCTCCACCGAAGGCCCCAGTGCCGCGCCGCATGCGTCCCCCCACCCATTTCGGCACACCCCTCACACGTTTCGTGGCTCCATAGGGAGCTCCACCGAAGGCCCCAGTGCCCGCGGCCGCATGCGTCCCCCACACCCATTTCGGCACACCCCTCACACGTTTCGTGGCTCCATAGGGAGCTCCACCGAAGGCCCAGTGCCCGCGGCCGCATGCGTCCCCCACACCCATGTCGGCACACCCCTCACACGTTTCGTGGCTCCATAGGGAGCTCCACCGAAGGCCCCAGTGCCCGCGGCCGCATGCGTCCCCCACACCCATTTCGGCACACCCCTCACACGTTTCGTGGCTCCATAGGGAGCTCCACCGAAGGCCCCAGTGCCCGCGGCCGCATGCGTCCCCCACACCCATTTCGGCACACCCCTCACACGTTTCGTGGCTCCATAGGGAGCTCCACCGAAGGCCCCAGTGCCCGCGGCCGCATGCGTCCCCCACACCCATTTCGGCACACCCCTCACACGTTTCGTGGCTCCATAGGGAGCTCCACCGAAGGCCCCAGTGCCCGCGGCCGCATGCGTCCCCCACACCCATTTCGGCACACCCCTCACACGTTTCGTGGCTCCATAGGGAGCTCCACCGAAGGCCCCAGTGCCCGCGGCCGCATGCGTCCCCACACCCATTTCGGCACACCCCTCACACGTTTCGTGGCTCCATAGGGAGCTCCACCGAAGGCCCCAGTGCCCGCGGCCGCATGCGTCCCCCACACCCATTTCGGCACACCCCTCACACGTTTCGTGGCTCCATAGGGAGCTCCACCGAAGGCCCCAGTGCCCGCGGCCGCATGCGTCCCCCACACCCATTTCGGCACACCCCTCACACGTTTCGTGGCTCCATAGGGAGCTCCACCGAAGGCCCCAGTGCCCGCGGCCGCATGCGTCCCCCACACCCATTTCGGCACACCCCTCACACGTTTCGTGGCTCCATAGGGAGCTCCACCGAAGGCCCCAGTGCCCGCGGCCGCATGCGTCCCCCACACCCATTTCGGCACACCCCTCACACGTTTCGTGGCTCCATAGGGAGCTCCACCGAAGGCCTCAGTGCCGCCGCCCGCATGCGTCACCCCCACCCATTTCGGCACACCCCCCGCATTTCTCGCACGGCAGGGTCATCACCACGGTGGCGTGCCAGGGGCGCACCTTGCGCGAAGGCGACGGGGCGGGGGAACGGCGCTCCGGGGGCGGCCAGACCTCCGGGGCGCGAGCAGTCCGCGGCCAGACCATCTCTCGGTCCTGTGGACTCTCGCCCTGGGCCGTCGGCTGCCCGGCGCGCTGCTCCTTCGGTCGACGTCGCCCAGGCGTGATCCTGGATTGCGGCCGCCCCGAGGTAGGGAACGGCAAGAAGGAGGACGACGACTGGTGGCTGGAGCTCTACGTGCTGCTCTCGCGCGCCACGCGCCACGAGGACCTCCTGCTCACGCGGGCGCCGCGCATCGAGTTCTTCCTGGCAGGGCCGCCGCAGGGCTTGCGGAAGCAGCTGGAGCAGTTTGCGGCGCGCACGAAGCGGTGCAGGAGGGAAGCGACGGCCCTCGCCAGGGAGCTCGGCTTCACCGAGTTCATCCGCGAGGCCTGACCTGAGGAGCGTCTCCCCCGAGCCGCGCCTTCTCTCGACTGCCCGACTAATTGTTTGGCCTCGCGCCGCGGACGACCCGCGCGCGTCGCTGGGACCCTCTCGGGGCGACCAGCGCGCGTCGCGGGAACTCCGCGCTGCGGGGGGCCCGGCGCCTCGTTCGCCCGTCGTCGCTCTGCCCAGCGGTCAGAGACTTGCCCGCTATCAGCCAGCCAGTTAGCTAGTCAGCTCTCTCTGCTTCGCGCAGCGGACGACCCGCGCGCGTCGCTGGGACCCCGCCCGGGGCGACCAGCGCGCGTCGCGGGGACTCCGCGCTGCGCTGCGCCCGCAGCCTTGGATTTTGGAGTGCGCGGGCAAAGAGGAAGGAAAAGAAGAGCCGAAAGCGGGCGCGATCCTCGCAAGAGGCGTGCCGACATGGGCGTCGCGACGTGCGGACGCTGCCGTCGGGGTTCCCGCGGAAGCTGCCTGCGGCGGCCACGCCCAGTGTCACGTGTGTTCGGACAGGCATGCTCGACACTTACACTAGGCGGTTCCATGATCGCATTCATGCAAATATATTCACTCGCGCGCAGACCCATTCATACTCAGATTCCCTCGCGCTCTGACTCACCCGCGTTCTTTCTCTCGTAATCAGATCTATCGTATTCCTTTGCGTTGTGTACCCCGCCACATTTCGGCACACCCCTCATGCGGTTCGTGGCCCCATAGGGAGCGCCACCGAAGAAGATACTCACAATTGCGATACTCACAACTGCATATGGTTGGGTCCTTCGCCAGGATATTCCCCACATTCTAAGTGGGGTTCTGATTTTCTCTACACCCGCGTCACACCCGCGTTTCCACCTCACCTCCTCCTTCTCGCTCGTACACACACCACACCAACCACACCACATCGCACCACACCACACCACGCCACACCACACCACACCACACCACACCACACCACACTACACAACACCACCCGTGTGTGGCACTTTCTCGTCACTACAGGGGGTGCGCAGGGGGTGGTCCCTGAGCTCGGCTGCGGGTGCGCAGGGGGGGGGGTCTCTGAGCGCGGCCGCTATCCGTGACGGTCGTCCAGGCACAGCAGGCGTGGCACTTTCTCGACACCATGGGGGATGCGCAGGGGGTGGTCCCTGAGCGCGGCCGCTATCCGTGACGGTCGTCCAGGCACAGCAGGCGTGGCACTTTCTCGACACCATAGGGGGTGCGCAGGGGGTGGTCCTGAGCGCGGCCGCTATCCGTGACGGTCGTCCAGGCACAGCAGGCGTGGCACTTTCTCGACACCATAGGGGGTGCGCAGGGGGTGGTCCCTGAGCGCGGCCGCTATCCGTGACGGTCGTCCAGGCACAGCAGGCGTGGCACTTTCTCGACACCATGGGGGTGCGCAGGGGGTGGTCCCTGAGCGCGGCCGCTATCCGTGACGGTCGTCCAGGCACAGCAGGCGTGGCACTTTCTCGACACCATAGGGGGTGCGCAGGGGGTGGTCCCTGAGCGCGGCCGCTATCCGTGACGGTCGTCCAGGCACAGCAGGCGTGGCACTTTCTCGACACCATGGGGGATGCGCAGGGGGTGGTCCCTGAGCGCGGCCGCTATCCGTGACGGTCGTCCAGGCACAGCAGGCGTGGCACTTTCTCGACACCATAGGGGGTGCGCAGGGGGTGGTCCCTGAGCGCGGCCGCTATCCGGACGGTCGTGGTCGTGGCCTGGGGTGCGCGGCCGCTATCCGTGACGGTCGTCCAGCAGCAGGCGTGGTCGCAGGTTGGTTCCCACAGGCAGCACGTGGCATCGCGCAGGGGGTGGTCCCTGAGCGCGGCCGCTATCCGTGACGGTCGTCCAGGCACAGCAGGCGTGGCACTTTCTCGACACCATAGGGGGTGCGCAGGGGGTGGTCCCTGAGCGCGGCCGCTATCCGTGACGGTCGTCCAGGCACAGCAGGCGTGGCACTTTCTCGACACCATAGGGGGTGCGCAGGGGGTGGTCCCTGAGCGCGGCCGCTATCCGTGACGGTCGTCCAGGCACAGCAGGCGTGGCGCAGGAGCACGGCGGAGCGCTATCCGCCCCGGGGTCGGAAAACGTGGCAGGCGTGACACTTTCTCGGCGCCTCAAGGGAGTGCGCAAGTGTTTGGTATACAAACACAAGAATATAAAAACAGTATGTGGGGTTCCTCGGTAGCATAATTTAGCATATGCGTTTTGTCGGCTTTCACGGCGTTGACGACGGCCCAAGAGGCCCCCAAGACCGCCCTAAGACAGCCCAAGAGGCTCCCAAGAGGCCCCCAGAACGGCCCAAGAGGGCGCCAAGACGGCCCAAGAGGCGCCCAAGACGGCCCTAGAGGGCGCCAAGACGGCCCCAAGAGGGGGACCACGAACGGAAAAGTCTAGCCTTTCGCCCCAAGACGCTCCCAGGAGGCCCCCAGAGCCCCCCAAGAAGCCCCAAGAGGCGCCCCAAGAGGCCACCGGAAGGCGATTTTCTAAGGGGAAAGGTACATTTTTAGCATACAAGGCTTTTCTGCTTTCACTGCGTTGAAGACGCTCCAAGAGGCCCCCAAGACCGCCCCAGGAGGCCCCCAAGAGGCCCCCAAGAGGCCCCCAAAACGGCCCAAGAGGGCCCCAAGATGGCCCAAGAGGCGCCCAAGACGGCCCAAGAGGGCCCCAAGACGGCCCCAAGAGGGGGACCACGTACCGACAAGTCGAGCCTTTCGCCCCAAGAAGCTCCCAGGAGGCCCCCAGAGCCCCCCAAGAAGCCCCAAGAGGCCCCCAAGAGGCCTCCAAAAGAGCCCGACAAGAGCCCCAATAGGACTTCCAAGAAGGCCCAGAGACGCCAAACAGAGAGCGATCGGTCACGCAAGAAGCTCTTCACACCAAGGCTCCCAAGAGCGAACGGTGACGTACAATAGCTGATAAGACCAAGGCTCCCAGCAGAGACCGGTGACGTAACAAGTTCCTGACACCAAGGCCCAGCCAAGGCTCAGGAACGGGCGGCAACGCAACCATCTCTGAACACCAAGGCTCCCACGAGCGAGGGGTGACGTAACAAGCTCTCAACGCCAAGGCTCCCGGTACGAACGGTGGTGTGAGTATTTTCGGTTTCTGTTGCTGCAGCGCTCTTTCCGTTTCTGTGCCGGGCCAGGTCTAATGGCTTTCCAGGGGCCCAAAACATTTCAAGTTGCGCCCCATACGGCCCAAGATTCGCCCAAGAGGCCGCAAAAGACGGCCCAAGCGGGGGGCTCCAAGATGGCCCAACGTGCCCCAAGAAAGCCCAGGACCGCCTAAGGGCGTTCCAAGATGGCTTCAGATGGCCTCGAGACGGCCCAGGAGGGCCCCAAGAGGGCCTAAGAGGGCTTCCATGAGGACCCCCAAAAAGGCCTGAGGAGGCCAACAACATTGATTGTCCTTAGATGTTTCTATAGTTTTTCGATTCTCGCCTTTTTGGGCCAAGAACCGCTCAGGACGGCCCAAGAGGCACCAATGATCGTCCCAAGACGGCCCCAGGAGGGCTCCAAGGCAGCCCAAGAGGGCCCCAACACGGGCCAAGAGGACTCTTCCGTAGCCATTTTGGCCCAAGATGTTTGCTCAAGCCACTTGTTCTCAAACGTTCTGGCATCGGCCATATTCATATAGTCAGTGTTGAGAGAAGGTATTGGGCATGCCCGTGTGGCCGTCTACAATGACCGCTAATGGTACGAATTTCCCAGAACAAGTTTTGCGCAAGATACTGGTGGACTTCCTTTTGATCGCGGGACCACTGATAGCAATGGTTTTGTATTTGAACAAAGTGGCCGTTGGTCGTACCACCCTCGTCCAAGTTGCTGCCGGGGCTGTAACTGCAGTCGTAAGTGTTGCCACGTTTGCCCTCCAATTTCCCGCCTGCCGGAACTGGGTGTCGATATGCTTGATTAGGCCGTCTCGCATGCAGCCAGTGTTTTTCTACGTGATCAGTTTCGTGGTCGGTGCATCTCACGCTTGCTATGCACTGCCAGTGTTCTTGGACCCACTCGCTAGAGACACGTTGGAACTCTTCTTTCCTGTTTCCCTATGTGTGATGTTGTATGCAACTTCAGTGACAGCTCGGTTTTTGCCGTTCGAGGTGTTCTCGTGTGCACTGGCAATTCTGGCCACGTTTACATTGTATGCAGAACATGTGTGTGGAACCCGTGTAATACCCTCATATATACTCCTTATATTTACCTCTCCCGCACCTGGCCGTTTGGGCTCAGGTACTGAGTTGGAGCGATCGTACCTTGATCGCTTGGGAGGGAAAGATATCCATCTATCCCTCCATCTCTCTACCAACGGATCAGGGGTTCTGTACTCTTGTACTTCAACCCCATACACAGGTTATCAGCCCTTTAACGCTCACCTTCACCGACTCGCCCGCGGTGACCTTGCATGCGAGCCCAATGGAGCCGCTTCGGCGCATGCGCCGTAAGGGTTCCATTGGGGCTTCGCGTCCAAGCTCTCCCACGGTGCGACGGCTCGGTGACGAGTTGGAGAGCATTAGTGCGGACTGTGTTGGTGTCCCCGATACCCCCCCCAGCTCCCGAGGACCCGAGGCGCGTCTAGCTGCTGAACTTCGCCGCAGCGCCGCCCGCGGGGGGACAGGAGAAGGAGTAGGAACAGGAAGGAAGGAGTTTCACACGCCGACCTTTGATCCTCCCTCCCCTTCCCCGTCGGGAGCAATCCCAACCGCGTCAGGCGAAAGCCTTACCGGTCTCGATACTCCAGGGCGCTTCCGCGCTAACCGCCGATGGACCTCAGGTGCTGGAACCCCCAGCCCTGCGACCGTCCCTGTGGCGGAGCACGTAGCTACCTTCGAGGAACTCAGTAGACCAGTGTCGGCACAGCCACAGACGCGGTACCCCAAGGTATCATCGGATGAGACATCACACACACATGGTCCGAGTCGCAGCTTGTCCGCGCGCAACCGCCGTGGAGCCCCAGGCCCATACGGCGAGAGCAGGTCGAGCCCGCGCACTGCCTCTCAGAGGCCATGCACTCCCCGCGACAGGGGACACAGGGAAGCTGACGCCCCCCACCTCTCCATCTCAGACGACCAGCTGGCGGAGACGTCCGCCGCAGGTGACATAGCTGAGCTCAGAGACCAGGTTGAAACCTTCGTGTCCAGCCAATACTCTGGACTACTACAGAGCGTTCAGACGAACGCCACTGATACTGCAGCCATACGTCGCGATCTTGACGGCGCCTTAGGGATCATCGATTCCAGGATCGCCGAAGATCGTCGCATCATCGGAGAACTGCAGTACCAGGTTGATCGTGAGGTGTCACACTCAGGTGAACGAACGGCGATGGTCGAGAACCTGCGCAACTATCTCGCGCAGATGGAGCAACAACTTGTGATCGTACGCGACACAGGCATTTCTGCGGTCAGGATTTTACACGATGAGATCCACGACCAGCTCCGTAACCGACCAACCCCAACCGAGGCCACAGACCTCGGCGACGTTCAGTCTCAGATCAATGATCTTCGATCTTACCTAGACCACACTACGGCGACGCTTCGTACCGAAGCACACACAAACTCGTCGAACCTGATCGACATGTTGCAGCGTACTGAGAGAGTCATCACTCAAAGGCTTGATGCGACCAACGCTGTCGTGCAGCCACTCGCTAACCGGATCTCTGACATAGAGCAGCGTTTCCCTGGTGTACAGGACGCCCTGGCAGAGTTGCGTGTCGGACGAGCCCAGACTGATCAGCTGGATTCTCCTCCCACGGTTTACGATTTCGCCCGCCTCACTGACAGGTTGCAGGAGGTTGAGAAGGCGGCGGACCACACGCAGTTAGAGCTCTCCCAGGTTATTCATGAAAGAGATACTGAGAAGGTACGTGTTGAGAGTTATCTCGCACGTCTGGAAAGCGAGGTGGAGGCACAAAGCGCCCGTCTCCGAGCATGCGAGCATCGGCTTGATCGGTATTCCCAACGGTCTCGGGATACTGATGAGTATACACGCCAAAAGGTGGGTCAAATACAAGAAGACATGACGAGCTGGACGAATCAGCTGATCGACCACACTAACGACACCAACATTCACCTTCGACCTGCAGCCGACCCGCACAGGCCGACGGCAGTGTCCGCCGAAGCACCACAAGCTTCAGCAGGACAACAACGACGCACATCTCCAGGAGCAGCCTCCGCGGCAGCTTCTGCACAGACACGCCATGTGTCTCCTGTGCGCACAGAACCAACCATCGACGGTGCACCGATACCCTCACAGCCAGCGTCTGCGGTGTCGGTCCATACTACGACGCCTATCAAGGAGTCAGACACCGTCCGTGTACCTGTCTTGCCTAAGATCACGCAGCTGCTGGAGTGGCAGCAAAGAGTGCGGAAGAACTTCGGGGCCGCCTCAGGGCGACCATCCAAAGCATACGCCTTCCTATGCGTGGCAGAACAGCCCGAATGTACATTCGAGGATTTACAAGACAGTGGAGACTTCGAGAGCATCGATTGCAAACTCGCAACCGCTCTGAGCGACATCTTATCCTCAGACTTACGCTACCAAATCAGGCTCATCGAGACCAGAGAGCACAAAGCAAGACGCATGCTCAAAGGACGCCAGATATACTGGCATATCCTACAGTCCTACAAAGTGACAGACGTCGACGACGACCTGCACGATTTCGAGCGCCCTAAAGAACTGAGGATGAGAGACGAAGATTTGCAACGTTTCATCACCGATTGGGACGCCTTACTCTTGGAATGCCGAGAAGTACCCGATCCAAAGATATTGGAATCGCTATTCCGCACACAGATTCGTAGACATGCATGGATGAAACAAGACATGTACGAGTACCAGCGCATGAAGATGAGCGACCCGAATCGTACCTACGGTTGGCTTCGACAGCGTGTCCTGGACATACTGGAGATTAAACAATTGGAGAAGAATCAAAACAAGCTACGGTACGAACACGAGACACGATCTCAGGTTAACGTGTGCGTTGCATGGAAGAAAGGCAATTGTCGCAATGGTGAACGGTGCAAGGCTTTACAAACATATTCCAGGGGTTGGAAGAACATCAAATCTTCCAGAACATCAACGGCTGGTGGCAACCCCCGCCGTAGTATGTCCACTCCTGCGAATCACAAGAAGCCAGCATCAAGGCCGTTCTGCTTCGATTTTGCCAAGCGCAACACATGTACCAGAGGTGATAAGTGTAACTACCCGCACGTCGCACAGTGCAAGGATTTCGCACAGAACAAGTGCACAAAAGGCGACACATGCAAATACGCTCATCTCGCACCTGGTGCAAAGACTCCTGAACGAAGCCCGAGTCGACCACGGACTTCCAGCCAGGACAGCCGTGGCCGATCACCATCCCGCGGATCAGGAAGCCAACGGTCTTCACAACGCGGGGGGGTTCGCTACGCAAGCGATTCACGACAGGGACGTGACAACCGACGCCAATACGACCGATCCCGTTCCACATCCAGGAGGTCCCAAGACTCTCGCAGCCAATCGAGAAGTCGTTACGACAGATCTTCGAGATCTACCTCCCGAGGACGAGACAATCGTGGCGGCGGACGTGGCAGTCCACGCGGCCGTGATCGATCATATGGCAGTGACAAAGGACGTGGCAAGCGGTATCCGAGCCGCGGATCGTCCCGTGGTTCACCCAACACTAGAGCACGTTCTCCTGCCAACTTTAGACATTCACGCCGTTCAGACCGCAGCTACGTCATCCGCGACAAGACCCTCATGGCCAACACCAAGGCCACAACGACATCTACCAAGATACGTCGTCGGATACGCTTCGACGTACGCAACGTGGACTACTATTTCCATACCATATCTGGCAGAGCCAGACTGGACAGGTGGAAAGAGCTGCCGAATGAGGGTGACATCGTCAAAGTACCAGATCCATTACCACAAAAATGGTGGGATGATAGTGCAGAGGCCTTACGAGAATGTCAAAAAGAGGCACAACTATGGTACGACGAACTGTACGACTACCGACACAACAAAGAGTCGGTGGCCACACCAACTGCGATCCGAAAGATTGACGACACTGTCAAGCAGTCATCAAAGACTGCCCAGACGACAACAACGACAAAGCAAGTCGACACTCCACGCTCGACTGCAGCATTGACAAGGTCTTGGGTTCTTGACAGTGGTTCTGCCCATCATATTCAGGGAAAACATGAACTTACGCAGACCGAGTCGGATCGCATATCTATTCGCGAAGAGCATATTCTGGAAACTGCAAATGGTGATCGTACCGTCAACGAGCACTACGACATACGGCTACCCGAAGTTGGACTGCATAGTTCAGCCCTTGCTTTACCAGACTGCCCATCATTACTATCAGTTGGAAAATTGATCGAGGTTGATGGCTTTCGACAGCTTTGGGATCCTGAGCTGGGCTACATGCTTCAGGATCCGGGGGGCCAATGGTATAAGATTCCAGTCAACAATCGAGTGCCAGAGTTACGACTTGACGACTTAACACGGATACCACCACCACGTTTATGCACTTCGTCAGCACCCCGCCGTCGTCAGCGAAAGCGTTCATCCGCCCGCTGTAACGACACTTGTTGGTGCTGCAAAACTACAGAGCAACCAACCACTGCAGACGAGCTACGACCCCACATAGGGACCTGCCCCAAGAGACCACATGTCGGAGAGGGAGGAGGAGCACGGACCATCACGGTCGAAGAACCTCCCGACACAAGAACAGACGAGACCAACGTGGACACGACCACCGACTCGCCTACGTCTCAGATGCAGTGTTCTCCTCCACAATGCGGGGGGTTCGATATAGCTCAAGCAGACAACGACATACCGACAGAGACACCCACACGAACGCATCCAGACAACGATCGAGTTCTGCCCAACAGACAAAAGAAACCGATCGACCCGATGCATTACATGACTCACAGCCCAAAACATCCCGACTGTGAGATCTGTTCTCGTACGATGGCACAGAATGCCCCGTGTAGACGACAGCGCAAACCACATCCACCGGCAGACCCCACCGAAGAGGATAACGCCTACGAAGCTTTTGTCCCGAAGAAGTTCGGTGAAGCTCTAACTGCTGACCATATCGTACTGGCCAAAGACGATGCCGCGGACAAACATGGCGACAAATATGCACTTGTTGTCCTTGACAGATATACTGGCATCTTCATGGCCTACCCAGCGCTACACAAAGACGCAGCTACTACAAAGGCATCCTTTCAACAGTTCATCGCCGCGAACGATGAGGTGAAGCATATCTACACAGACAATTCTGGAGAGCTTCAGAAAGCTTGCCGCCAATTGGGATGGAGACACGACACGAGTACGCCACATCGTCCACAGACAAATGGATTGATTGAGCGGGTTGTCAAAATTGTCATCCTTGGTACCAGAGCTGTGTTACATATGTCTGGTCTGGGACACGAATGGTGGAAAGAGGCCATGCAAGCCTTTTGCTGTGGACACAACTTTGTGCATACATCCACGGGCGTTGCTGCCCTCAAAGAGGAGCATGCAGAAAAGACAGCTCATGAAATAAGATTTGGCGAAAGCTTTCCTGGGCACTGCATACCATTCGGTGCTCGGATATTTTGGAAATGCCTCAACCCCGAGATTAACAACGAGACTGCAAAATTTAAAGAAAACACTCGGGAAGGGTTATTCATGGGATACCACTTACACTCTGGTGGACGATGGTCAGGTGACTACCTTGTTTTGGACACGGCTACATACGCCAAGAACCCTGATGGTGATCTGTGCCATGTGCACAGAGTCAAAGACATCATCATCCCTGATGGCAAGTTCACCTACCCCGTGAAAGATGGTACTCTACGACATCATAACCCTGAGGCACACGACGAGGTGAAGGCATCTACTTCTCGCCCCTTGGGTGACAAGCCAATGCCTGATCCTCCACTTTCTTACCCTAAAGAATGGGATGATCCGTCTATGATGACAACGGAAGATAACGCTGTTGATATCCAGACATCGGCTTCTGAAGTTGCTGCACCAGCGCCGGAGCCAGACTACTGGGAACAGCGTGGATATTGCGTCATCAGACACATTCGTACCCCAAGAAAGAAACTATTCATCCCAACGGACGACGTCATGAATATACCAGTACCTGTTGACCAACTCGACGTGACACGAGATTTCAAAACGACTTCTACTTTCGAGGGCGAAAGTAACTTCCGAGATGTTTGGGATGGTGTTAGCGCCAACGACCACAGGGAGCTGAGCGAGCCGTGGACAGGCACGATTCAGTTCTATGAGCCTCCAAAAATAACGCCAGACGGCAAAATGGTGGTTCGTGGACGCGAGACACGCGTGCAGACTACTACACGTCCTGATCACGTTCTTCCCGAGCATTGGAAAACACTTTCCCGTGGACAGCAAAAGAAAGAGATCGATTACGCCAACGACGTTAAACGAGCCCGTGAAATTCGTGATCGTGTTGCATTGCGAGTGTGGACAAGACAGGATAAACAGGTCAACAATTTCCGTACTACTACATCAGGCGGACCCACATGGAATACTGTGGAACGACGGATTACATACGACACTGACAATGGTGACGTCATCCGCGACGAGAATGTCAAAGGCGTGACAAACAAAGAAATACTGTATGCCAAATTACTTGGTGGGCCACGTGACACTACCACGGTACTATACTACCGTCAACTACCACAACAGCACGATGGAGAAGAACGTGCTTTGATATTTGTGGATAATGAAGGAACCGACTTTGGGACTTTGAACCCGCCCATACGCAGGTTCACCCAGTCGGTAGCAATACCAACCATGCCACGTGAGACCAACTACATGCCGGCACACAGAGATAAAATACCAGATTCGACATGGTCACGCCCAGCATTAGTTACCAGAAACCTGAGTAAGAAAGAAGTTGCCGCAGAACCACGTGCACAAGAAGCCCTACGAAAAGAATACGAGAGATTGGAAATGAAACAAACATGGATGTTGGAGACTGTTGCAGAAAAAGCTGACATTGAGTCACAAGCTATTCGCAATGGAACAAAGGTGCATTTCTTCAATATATTGGAATTATCTTCAGTCAAACATGAAGAACTTCCTCCTGATCTACGTAAATTCAAGGGCAGAGTGGTGGTTCAGGGCAATACAGGCAAAGATGAAACTGGTTTGGCCGCCATATTCGCCGACGCCGCTTCCAGTGCTTCGCATATAGAGGCTTCCAAACTTTGCGATGCTACTGCATTATTACCGCAATATGCGGGAGAGCAAAGTGACGCACCTGGAGCTTACACGCAGGCATTATTATACGGCGACGGACGAATTGATCCAGTTGATACTTGGATTACTATACCTAAATGGCGACAACCGACATCATGGTCAAAATACAATAACCCAGTGTGCCGATTGCGATTGGCACTATACGGACACCCTCTTGCAGGTGTCTTTTGGGAACGAAAATGCCGTACATGCTTGGAAAGCGTCGGTTTCGAGCCTATTTCAGGATGGGAATGTGTATGGAGACACAACAAACTGGGACTGATACTTTCAGTATATGTGGACGATTTCAAATTGGCCGGCCCAGCTCATAATCTACAGACTGGCTGGGATTATATTCGTAAAAGCGGTATCGATTTGGATCCACCTACTCCATACTCACAATATTTGGGTTGTGGACAACAAGCATATGACGTACCGCAGAGCATCTTCGACAAAAGAATGTCCACAATACGCCCTATGCTACCTGCACACAACGAGAAAGAATACAATACGGCAAAACACGTTCGTGGTATTCGACATGACATGCTTGGTTTTACAGATCAGTGCATTGAGCGGTACCTGGAATGCGCCTCCAAGCGCGCCCAGGGAAAAAGGGTCACGTCGGAAACGATCCGACTCGCCGAGGGCTTCGCGATCCAAATCGCCATCTTCCTCCGGGTCGGTCGCCAGACCTACTAGTGTGCTCAACGCACGGACAAGATCATCCAGCCCAGCAAAATCGATCGACACAACTTTTACCAATACCATACCCGCCACATACCATGATCTACCCGACGCGGAGACCCCTGGCATCGAGGACACCTCCTTCACTGAGTCCGACTATTCAGACGAGGGCGTTCTCGGCCAGGACGCGGCAAGTGTATTAATGAAGATCCTGTACTTGGCACGTTGCTGTCGTTTCGATCTTCTACATCCGGTATGTATGTTGGCCAGAGAAATTACCAAATGGAATACTACATGTGACAAACGTCTACATCGGTTGATATGCTACATCAAAACGACGCGTACACATTGCTTACACGGATGGATAGGCGATTCATCAGACAAGTTATCCATCATGCTGTTCACTGACGCCTCGTTCGCTGATTGCATTACATCATCCAAATCCACTACTGGTGTTTTTGCTGCGCTTGTTGGACCCAATACGTTCTTTCCAGTCAACGCTGTATGTAAGAAACAAACGGTTGTTTCACATTCATCTACTGAATCGGAGATCGTTGCTCTCGATTCCGCACTACGACTGGAAGGGTTACCACTACTATCATTCTGGGAAGCCGTGGTGGGAGTTGCCAAAACATGCAAAGAGAAGAATACATGCCTGAGTTGCCATCGACACGTTGACCCGGCGATGTGTCCTACATTGGCAGCCAAAAAGAAGCGTAAACCATCGCCTCGCAAGGCACCCCCTACTCGGGGATCTTCTCCTGGCCGTAGGCAACTACCGCTAAATACGGATTTGCCTACGACTCCAAAGAGACGTACAATATCCCATGAAGGTACCGTACTACACGTGGATCCAGAGCCAGCTCCAGAGATCAGTGCACCGAAAGTACGACTTATCGTCTTGGAGGATAACCAGGCCGTTATCAAAATTGTCCAAAAGGGACGTACACCAGCACTTCGTCATCTTCATCGTACTCATCGTATCAATCTGGATTGGATATGCGAAACATGTCAAATTGAACACATCGAGCTTAAATATGTAGGAACAAAAGAGCAGATCGCAGATATGATGACCAAACATTTCGAGACCAAGAAAGCAGACCTTTGGAAGGACCTCTTGGAACACTCGCTTATTTTTCCTGTTACTCCGATACAATGTCCGCCGATACGAGGGCCTCGGAGGCCCGACGGTTTACCTCATGAAGCGGAACCTCCTAAATTGAATGGATGCCCAGAAATATGCAAGATATTGCTGACGGAAAAAGAAAGATGGGGCGAGGTAGGATCAGAATGCGGATTTCAGTGTGTTGGACAAGCTAACCATGAGGGACTATGTGCATGCATGTACCACTATGGCGTACCAGCCGCAGATACTGCGTCGCGCACACCTCGTTCACGCGCACGTTCACCGCACGGTAGACATCCTCGCCATCCTCCCTCACCTCAACGAGATGCAGAGAGAGTTAGGACATTGATTATTCGTTCACACCGCAGCAATTTTACGACTCGAGCTACAAAGCTTACAAGCATCCTGTTTGCCGCTTGCGAGGCGAACATAAGTGAGATCGGTTCTAATCCCGACCCCTCCATCCACGAGATGGATCTGGCACAGCCGCTCAACCTCGTCGGCTGGCCCATCGGCTACGACAAGGAGTACGACCCGAACGCCAGGGACGATGACCGCGTGGGCTTTGCGTACCACGCTCAAACTGGTCGTCCTCGTGATCCCGAAGATGGTTACATATACATACATCAACGGCGTGCCGATCGGAGCGGAGAATTTGATCTTCGAGTACCCGACGAGTCTTCTATCCGTGAACTCGCCCGCTTCGCGTCCGTCGAGGCTAAGAAATGGGCCAGCACTGAGAGTGGATCCGTCGGCGGCAACGCCAACTACGAGTACAACACGTTCACAGCTACGCCGTGGCTATCTTTCATGCGTGCTATGTGTATGATTTCCAGCCTTTTCAATCGTAATCCTTCAGTACAAGATAGTGTTCGTGGACTACATGATCATTTGAATGCGACGATCCCAGGATCAGACCGCAAATGTCCACCATCAAACTTTACTACTATGATACTGAAGACGGAGTGGATGATGATTCACAACGATTGGTCCAAAATTGGCAGTGCAGTTCTGGGACAATACACCGAGGACAGCGTTACGGATACGCAAAACTATTACAACAATGGTCTGAGTGCACCATCCGATGTATACCAGAATGGATTGGTAACGCCATGCTATGCTCCTAAAATTGATCGTGCAATGGCCAAGCTACCTACTCGTCCACCTGGCATCGCCAGGACATCGGATACATCTGGGCACATCGGTCATATCGTCGAGGATAACTTGGTCACCAACACGAGAGCTTTTTCCGACCTTACCCAAACAAAGAAGTTCCGCCGCAAGCTTACTACATGGTTGACTGCGCGCGGAGGCTTGGAAGTATCGGATCAAACTCCAAGACGGTGGCAACACCATCCGACCATCCGAATGGTTGGGTGGCGATATTGGATGATCCACAAGAGACAGAGCGTACCTATCGTTGGACACCATACAACGAGGGCAACGACTTCTTCGGCGACGCTGCTGACCACATGGGTTCGAATGATCCTGGCATGACTCCTGGCAATGATGTGGACCCATTCGAGTTGGACCACGCAAAATACAGTGCTTTCTGTGGTGGTCGCTTGGTTTCTACCCTATTGTCAGACAATGGGTGGCACTCCCTCGTACAAGAGGACTTGGGACTACTATTACATCATGCATTTGGGCCATCGGGTCATGCGTACAAATGGACCAACTTATACACGGACTCAACATGGATCATGCATCCGAAGAAAGGGGCTAAGGGTGCAAAACACAAGAAGTACCCCACTTTCGGCATCGACGAGCTCAACGCTGCCCAGAAGAGAATCGACCTCGCCAAAGCATCAAATACTGCTCTTGTTCCGCTATTCATGCCGTGCCTTAACCGCGCGGAATACATGGGTGGCGCTACTCTTGAGCACCTGTCGACCATGATCCGCGACGACATCATGATGTGGGCATTCTCTTTTGGCAATTACAGGGAATGGTTCAGACAGAATGATACGCCGATCGGTCAAGATTGCGTTCTCTTGCCTGAAGCTGGTTATGAGGGCGTACGATACGGAATGGAGGAACTACGCAAGCAACGTTTCGAGAAAGAGGAAAGCCGTATCAACGCTCTTCTCAACAATCAGTTTGAGAACACTCTCGAGCAGCGCAATATGATCAGGAAGATCCGCGAAGCCAGAGGCCTCATGTTTCAAAGCGACAACGCTTCCATCAAGAAGTGGCGCGAGCTGAACGAGACCATCTGGGAATACTGGGCCAATGATTTCCCATCATCCATAAAACAAAGACACTATCACAGGGGACTCAATGCCATGGTAGTATGGAGTGCGAACGACATCGCATGTGCTAATCCTGGACAGAACACCATCGACATGCGCCGACATCACAGTCGTGCTCCTACCAACGTACACGAGCTCCAAAAGATGGAATGTGAGGGCGGCGTCCCGACGCTCATGCCCGTACACGTGCTCGTGGACGTATCACGTTTTGTCGATGTGATGCAGTATTTCCGCTGCCCCACGGTCATGGGACCTGGAAAAGCAGCGCAATGGGGCGTACACCCGAACTTTGATCACCACACGAGCGACTTGATCACTATCATGCAGAACCGTGGTATCACTGTTCTTCCATCCGACCATTGGGTGGATACGTACGACAGGGTTACCCCACAGGCTTGGCACGCCAAACAGAATAACCATAACATGGCAATGTTTACAACGCAATTCTGCGACGCAGTATGCTATCGCAATTTTTGCGCATTGATACAGTCTCTTCCTTCTCAGCCATATCCATTCAGGCCGCCATTGCTGACTTCTGTCACGGACAACCAGGCCTACACTCAGGCCAAGGAAATCATGGCAGCCCTCGACTTCAGAGAAAAGTTGACAAACGAATGGAAAAGAGACCTCAGCCTCACAACATTGATGACACAGACGGCAAACGAGATGGCTCATTGTGCGTGGATGGCGTCATGTGCCGAGGGCACATTGCCGGCATCACTGCCTGCCGAGACGGGCGACACGACTGAGCCGACTCCTGGAAGGTCTACACGTACGCCAGCAACGGACCCTAGCGATCCTGACCAAACCCTTCCTGATAATGATCCATGGGTTATGGCATACAATGACTTATTCCAGTACCTTATGCTGTTGATCAAAGAATACCCTGGGGCTTGGGCATCTTGGCATTCTCTTGAGAAAGATGAACTTCTAGAACCCAAGATCGTCAAAACAGTTGAAGATGCACATGCAGTTACTTGGGTTGTATTCGAGCAATTCTCACGTCAGATCAAAGAGTTGGATGGAGACGATAATGCGACCAAATCAAGACTCATTGCAGAAGAAAACAGATTGTCTTCTCACCGCATCGGCCCAGCTGCCGAGAACGAGAAGAACATCGAGGCATGCAAAACATTCTTCAAACAGAATGCACTGGATCGAGTTGCTTTGGGTCATGACCCTAATGTCCCTACAGCCGTATGGAGGGCAGCTGATGACACAGCACAGCCAGCCCCACCAGGCCCATTGCCTGATCCACTGCAACCTGGACCGCAATCGATCAAAGCGTCGCAACCATCGACTCCAGAGCCTAAAGCAGAACAACAACCAGCAGATCAGCTCCCAAAAGCTGAGGCGGTACCGATCCCTGATGACGGCACCGACCTTGAGGCAATGGAGCTGGAGGCAACTCCTGCTGAGGAGGAGCCTTCTCCACATGAGATGAGTATATTGTCATGGCAGGACAGTTGTGAGCGTTCCATGCACGAGGATACCAGCAAGCTCGGGATCTTCGACAACTCATGCACTATTCGCGAATGGAAGTTACAGTATGGCGTCAAAGATGAACATCCATACATGTGCCCAATGTTGCGGGGCACGAAAGCGACCAATGGATTTGCCTGCATCGAAGACCAAGAGTGGTACGAGCAGCTACTGCATGATGATAGTGTAATTGCTCATGCGCCTGACATTGCACAATCTGGTTGTTTCCCAGAATGGAAATGGATACCATTACCACATTACGACGATGTACGTTATGGTCCTGAGCTAATTGATGAAGAATGGCTGGGAACAAACAAATACATGAGCAAAGACATCACGACTATGTTACGCCATGAGATTCACTACAAAAAGTTTTGGATCAACCAATTTCATGACAGACGTATTAATATCTGGGACAAAACAACAAAGAATGATTGGAAGATTCCAAACAATTGGAAATCATTTAAAGAAATGGTTCAATGGAAATTCCGAGATCGCAAAGAAAGACACAATGGACCATCCATGGAAGCGGCAGTGGCACATTTCAAGAAAGACGGTGAAAATGATGGATACACCGATTGGAACGACTACTATCCGATATTCATTATTCGTGCGTTCCAGAAGCATATTGACCCGCAGAAAAACAGAATCGAGATATACGCCAAGCCGATTCCTGACGGAGGTGACCCCAGCACTTTTGACTGGAACAGCGTTATTGCTATTCGGTGCGTCGGTGGTCACAGTTGTGTCAACCCATCTTCAAAGCCATGGAACATGGGATGGGAGAGCTTACAGTGGACAGATATCAAATATCTCCATCATGGAACAGCATCCCGCGCCTGGAAGAACATACTGAAGACAGGGATCATTCCTGGATATGTTGAACCACATTCTCAGAGAGACAGAACTTATAAACCATCGCAGCGATCTGAGGCATTCTTCAGTTCTAGCACATATTTGAACAACGTTCAAAAGAACCCACATACTTCAGTGGAATCGTACAAGTTCAACAGCTACAAGAACGAAGTCGAGCTGGTGATCAACATGGAGATCGCCACAAAAGCAGGTTGCAGATTTTGGTTGGGTGCTCAGGGCGCTATCATGACTGAGGACGTGGTACCCGCTGCGGCAATTATTGCAATTCGCCGCCTCAAACCACACCACATGCATGGCCAGCAGCTGTGGCCAGACGGCGACCCATGGGACTACCCGCCATTGGCAGCCAGAGAGCCATTGAGCAAGTACGAGATTTGCGCCTGCCTTCCTGGAGAACTTATTGACGACCCACCTGGATTGGCACCTATCGACCCCGACCAAGACATGGAGCCTCCAAGGATGACGCCAGCATCAGCACCCTCGGCCAGGCCGGGGGAAACCCCTGCTGGCCGTACATCCGCAGAGGACGCCTTGGACGAGCAAATAGTACGTGCTATGATCCAGGAGACCAATCACAAAGCAGATGATAAAGAATGGTTGATTGCATTATCACATTGTCGTGAAGCTCTTCGACCAATCACAGCAAAGATCATGCAAAAAGATTGGGATCGTCGTCCTGCATTTAACGATGTTCGAATGGGCGACTTCATTGTCATTAAGAATTGGGGTTCTACCAAATGCTTCCACTACGACAACCATTGGCCCAAAGGCAATCACAATACCAAGATTGCCTTGTCCAAGGGACACATATATGGTCCAATCATCCATTTCGGCATCTTCGACAAGTTCTTTGCGGTACAAGTACCTATTCTCAACTACGGTTTACGATGGGTAAATATCTGGTATAATGACAAAAGCATGCCCCTCAAGGGCGTTGTATTTGCATTGCCGATTCGTATCGAAGAACACGCCATCGATCCAACATGGATGGAGACTGCCCTGAAAGGCCCGACATCTTGCAGCGAGGACATACTGCAGCACAAGGTTAGCGGCAGCTTACCATACCTTGGAATGCCTAGCATCCATAGACCACGTATTCCGCGTACACCACCAAGAAGGCCCGCTCCACGGACACCTGATCCAGACGAGCTGGTGGCCACACCTGCCGAGGACAACGCTCAGACGGGCGACATTCCTCGACAGGGTACAGCATCATCGCATGATCCACTGATCACCGTAATCGTGGACATATCAAATATCGTTCTTACTGCAGATGAGAAAGCTGCGAACGACAACATGAGGGCAGACCTCTCGGCAGACATCCAAGCAGAAGAGCAGATCGAGGCAAGCATCCTCGATAACATCATTGATCCGCCATCGAATTTCCTTGATCATCCAGACTACGACCCCGACGAGGATTCAAGATGGATTAGACAGTCTGATGATTGCCGCGTGTATTGTTGGACATCGGCGCTATTGGTGGATTCGCCTATGATCAAGATGAGGCAGATCATTGAGATACACAGTGGCGCAGACAGAATCGTAATGGACAAAATTCAGTCACATTTACAATTTGAAATTCGATTTGGATCGAAAGCATGGAACGCGGAGTCATATCATTTGAACTACAATCATACCCACAAGTGGGCACATGACTTACCCAATTGTGGTGCAGATCACTTCTTCAAAAAGTTGGTACACTACCTCGACCCGGAGACTATCGAGGAGTCGACCACTGGCATCTTTCAATGGATTTCCAAAGTATACCAGAACATCTTGAAAGATAGTATTGTGGAGCTACCAGATTTCGCCAAGGAAGTCATCCATGACAACCATCCTGCACTTCAGGCATTGCGTGACCTATACAAAAATTGTACTGCGACATACGGTGATCCAGAGTTTCCTGCGTGGGAAGAGCTGGTGGAAACACCTGCTGCGCCTCGAGAGGAGGGCGCTGAGCAGGATATTCCCCAGGACCCAGGCAGCGTTGCGTCTGCAGCTCCCGATCAGGAGACTATGGCACGCATCATAGCTGAACAGACGGGACTCAAGCGCGAGGAGGGCGACAACGAGGCTACCTTGCAGAAGCAGGCTCGCCGTCTTCGTGAGGAGAACGTATGCCATGGCGGTACTGAGGATACCGACAACGTCAAGATAGAGTACAAAGGACTGCCAGGGGAAAGGTTGTCTCGGATCGAGATCGAGGGTTTAAGCAGATCGATCGCTTCCAGACCAAACACCGAGATCAATCGTGAGGCGATCAATCAGATCGGTCAGAGCCTCGCTCGCGGTCAGGACACCCGCTGGGGATCCCGCGATCACCTGACTTCGGCAGGGGCCCCCGAGACGATCTTGCATCCCATACCGCTCTGTAACAATTGCGGTCGAGATCTGTCCCTCGGTATCGTCACAGGTGACGGCACACTCTGTGATATATGTTGGCAATACACTGTGGCCGTAGGCGCCACAGGTAAGAGCACCGCCACACAGAGTGACCTCGCGTACCTCCAGAAGTTGACGAACTGGATCAAGACGACGTTGTCCGAGGACCAGGTCGCGAGATACATGAAGGATGGCGCACATGTCATTATGACGGGTGCGCGATCCCCCATAGGCACAGAGAAAGATCAGTTGCGGAGATTGGCCAATACGTCCAAGAAAAGGTATCAGAAGTGGGTCGAAGCCGGTAGCCCGCCTGCACACGAATGCAGATTAATGGGCGAATCCGAGGACGACCGACCTCTGTACTACCCATACGCCAATCTCATTCAACGCTTTCTCAACGACCTCAGATTCCATCATCAGATGACAGGAGCCCGCGTGAATGTCGGCAAGAAGCCCTGGAGAGTCGAGGACATGCGCGACGCGTGGGACATCCTTGACGTCAGTATTAGGACAGGACAGGCTGGTCGGAGAAAGTGGTGGCTGAACGAGGGACGCATTGACAGGCAGACGCGGCAGGCGCGCGGACTGATTACGGTTTCTCTCCCTCGAGGGGACGGAACCCGTGAACAGTTCACCCAGCGCAAGCTTGCCGCGATTGCCAACGAGCTGATAGGCTCCCTCGATCCGTCACACACTGACCAGAGGGGGGGTAGTACAGGGATGAGAACCGATCCAGATACACACTCCCAACAGTCCGATGACGCCATGGAGCCGCGGCCGCCGCCGCGGCCGCCGCCGCGCCCTGCTCCTGGCGACGCCGCTGCATCCAGCGCCTCAGGCGCAGAGGACTACATGCCCGCGATGCCGCGCGCCAAGAGAGCACGTACATCTGATTACGCTGCTTACTGGCGCCACAATCTCGAGGACAGCGATTGGGGTCTTCGATACTGGAGTTATTACATCAAATGTTGGATCTGCATTGCGATCAACAACGACGAGTATTTGTACATCCAGGATATCACGTACAACGATTGGTTCCGCAACTGGATCCCGAGAACCACTTGGGAAACGTTTACGACAAGCTATGCGACGTACAACGGCCAGAGGGTGTGGGACCGCAGGTTCTACAAGGACGGCGACGCGTAGTGAGTCGGCCGCAAGGTCCACTGCTCAAGAGCAGAACTTCCGTTCATCAAAGTTCGCCTTGAGCGGTGGCTAATACATTCTTTTAGGCCACTTCATTCTTTCACACAAGTGGCCATACACACATATAGATATCTTTTGCGATCACCGAGGCAGCCTCCTAAGGAGCAACGCCAACGGGAGTCGCCAAACAGATTTTATACATCATTTTCGTGTTCATCAACACGACATTTTCTCCTGGCCAGGTACTTGCTTTGACACAGATTTGCATTTCTTTCAGGATCGTGTTCGTCAACACGATCTTGGCATACATTCGCTTTTAGGCAGACTTGTGTTTGATTTCAAGATTGTGTTCGTCAACGCGATCTTAGCATGCATATTTTAACAATTTAACAATATTGCGTCGAGAATAATCTGATAGCTGGTGGCAACACCTGCCTCGCAAATCTTGCGAGGCGGTTTACGTTGCCTTGGTGCTCAGATTTTCTTTCTCCGCCTACCTTTGTCTCATTCTTCTCCTCCCTCGAGTGCCGAAGCGTTTTGGGGGGCGCACCGAGGGGGCGGCAAAGACCGCCTGGAGCAGAAAAAGAGACCCAAGGTATCTCTTCTCACCTCACTTTGCAGCTGTGGCTTCGCTGACTTTTAGCCCAGCTGCCTTTTCAGACTTAAGGTAAAAGAGTTCTGAGGTTACGGATTCCATCCTCCTGATCCCGAGTCCTGCCTTCACGGGCGGGATTCGGGCCGGGGGGCGTGTGTGGAACCCGTGTAATACCCTCATATATACTCTTTATCCTTACCTCTCCCGCACCTGGCCGTTTGGGCTCAGGTACTGAGTTGGAGCGATCGTACCTTGATCGCTTGGGAGGGAAAGATATCCATCTATCCCTCCATCTCTCTACCAACGGATCAGGGGTTCTGCACTCTTGTACTTCAACCCCATACACAGAACATGCAGAGGGGCAAGACTTGATGGAGGCCATGCGCTCTCTTCTTCCAAATGCAGTCGTATTCTTGGTGCTCACCGCTACACTGACATTGAGGATCAGTTTGCTTAGCCATCGGCGACATCACGGGGGTTCGAATTCTCCCAGCCTCGATGGCGCCCCTGATGAGGTGCAGCCACATGCGCATGTGAGCTTCACTGGGATATTGCCGCCAACGTCTGGTGAAGTCCATCGAGACGGGGGGTTGGCGGCACTTGACTCGCCAGGTTGTCGAGATAACACCGTCGTGGATGTGGGTGATTCATCGTTTATACCAAACATAGGAACTACCAGCGATGTACATCCAGCACATGATGGTCCATCCGGACTCGTCGAACCCTGCGAACATATATTAATCGGTACCGTAAGTGAGATGCTTGAGGAATCTTGTGATATTCCCAGTGTCCGGGAAGACCATGTGCAAGCAGAACAGTATCGCCGTGTTCACGCCTGGAGTTCTGAAGTATCTGGTAGACTTGACCACACGGAGTCAGAATTGTCAGTCGAGCGTGACATGTGTGATGACGTTGTTAGTCAAGTTGATGTTACATCAGATGCAGGGTCTAAATCCACTTCGAGTTCCAATGCACCTACACTTCTCGGAGCCCTGAGTCTGGCTTTAGAACACCTGCTGCCAGCGAGTATCATTGGAGATTTGTGGTCCAGGGCAGGAAGTCGTACAAGCACTACTGCTGTCTGCGAGAAAACTCCTGATTCTGAAGTCTGGGCATCTGTGGCAAGTCTGCCACGACCAGAGCTCCACAGAGTATCAACGCCAGCTGGGAGAGACAGAACGCCTGAATTATACTTATCCGACTCGCCTGACCTATTCCTCGCAGAGTTGCAGGAAAACATTGGCCAGACGCGCCGATTCCAGATGCCACGGCCTCGTCAACATGCTCTTAGGTAATGAGGTCCAGACGTCGTCGGCTCGATCCGGTCTGGCGCTTCCGCTTCAGCGCCTGTTGTTTTTTTTGTTGAAGTACCTCTGCGCGGGGTGCTCTGTGGCATCGCCCAGCTGATGTGTACACGGGCATCCTCCGCCCCCGCTTCCAGGCAGACTGCGCGAGCCTCCGCGAAGCGGGGCCGCAGGAGCTTGGACCCTTATCTATATCTGTCGTCATCATATGGCTGTATGGTTGCAAGCAAAGGGCAGTCCATTACGACGCATCATACTCGGGGGTGGATATACCTACTACCCTGACACGTCGATTAAGGAATTGGCCGTTTTCGTTCGCGAAAGGGCGTCGCGGCCGTCATTTTTGTGGGTCCAGGTCCGTCGGTTTCGGTCCCAGGCCGTTTTCACTGAGGGGAGGTTTACTAAAGGGAGGTTTGTCCACCGCCGAAATACACGGCATCAGTTGGTCGAAGCCCGCACCTGTCTTGTTGGTGACATTGACCAGTGCAGGGAGTTCGGGCCATTTTTTAACGCCCTGCTTGCGTCGGGCCTGACTGCTTTGCAGCCTCGAGCGCTCTCAGTGAGCCCCAGCTCGGGAGGCAGCCTAGGTGGGGCAGCGAGTCGCAATGAGGTGTTTTTGCCCTTCCGTTTGGGTTGTTGCCCGCGCTCCTCTCAGCAACATGTGGTTCCAATTTTGGGACCCATCGTAAACAAGAGCAAGAGCTGGGGATTGAGCGTCCACAACGCCCCTATCCACGCCCTTCTGCAGCGGTGCACAGCAGCCGCTCCGGTCCGAAGCCTCTCGCCGCTGCCCGCAGCGCGATGTCTGGCCTCTGGGACTCCCAAGCCCTGGAGGCCTGACCCCTCTTGTTCGCTGGGGATGGCGATGGAGGGGGAGGGGGTGAAGGTCCATGCCGGGAGGGGGGGGTGGATTGCAAAAAACAAAAACAAAAAAAAGGTTGTTTGTTTTTTTTTGTTTTGGGGGGGGGGGGTGTTTTTTTTGTTTGTTTTTTGTTTTTTTTGCAATCCTTGGTTTTTTTTTGTTTTTGTTTTTTGCGAACCAAGGCTGCGCACAGCTCCACAACATGCCATCGCTTCTCCACCGGCCTGCTCCAGTGTGTGTGTGTGTGTGTGTGCGTGTGTGTGTGTGTGTGTCACCACCCACCAAACCACCCCAACCCAACCCGAAGGCCCAAATTTATCCTCGATTTCCAGTGGGGGGGGTCGGGGAACGTTGAAAAAACACATGGAACCCGTACCCCCCCCAACCCGAAATTCGGGTCAAATTCAGGTCTTCGGGTTGGGTTGGGGTGGTCTGGTAGGTAGTCAGTGTGTGGTGGGGGGGGGTGCACGCCAGTTCGGCCATCGCTGCCCATGCGTGCAGTGACAGTTTCCGCGAACTGCCAGGCGTGCAGTCCTTCCGCAACTCCTCCTCATCCGTCGCCCTTCTTCATTCCAACCTCTCTCGTACGATGCCGTTCGCGCGCCGCACGTCTTCGCAGACGGGACCGGACGCGCTGGCCGCCCCCCCCCAAGAAAAAAAGAAAGAAAGACATGGGCAAAGAGGGTCCCAAGAGGGCTGGAAGACGGCCCCAAGGGAGTCCCAAGATGGCCCAAAGTGGCTCCCACGAGGGCCCGAAGAGGCCCCCAAGAGAGCCCCAAGACTGCCGAAGGCCTCCAAGACACCCCAAGACGGCCCCAAAGGGCCCCCAACAGGCCCAAGAGGGCCCCACGACTGTCCAAAAGTGCCCTTAAAGGAGTTGAAGGAAACCAAAAACATTGATGGTCATGTGCTTTTTGAATGTGTTTGGGGTCTGGCATTTTCGGGCTTCCGACGGCCCAGGACGGCCTAAGAGACCCCCAAGATCTTCCCAACATCTTTTCAAGATGGCCCCCAATACGTCCGAAAAAGGCTCCCATGCGGCCCCAGAGGGCCCCAAGACGACCCAAAAGGGCCCCTAGAAGCTCCCAAGAGCACCCAAAGTGGGCCCACTGAGGCCCCCAATAGGGCCTCAAGAGGCCCCAAGGAAAGCTCCAAGACGGCCGAAGGCTTCCAAGATACCCCAAACGGGCCCCAGGACGGCCAAGAGAGCCCTCGGAGAGCCCAAAAGGGCCACAACAGGACCCAAAGGAGGCAAAACAGATGGATGTTCCTTAAGTTTTGTTCCCAACCTTCCTTGGTTGGGTATTCGTTTTGGATAGAGCACTGTGGTCGCGTCCCTCCTCCTCCTCCTCCTCCTCCTCCTCCTCCTCCTCCTCTTCCTCCTCCTCCTCCTCCTCCTCCCGCCTCCGCCTCATCCTTGCCCTTCTCCGCCCCTCCCCGAAGGGGGGCTGCGATCTGGCCACTGTCGCCCCTTTCGAGGGCTGCTGGTGGGGTCCTGCGGATGTGGGGACGCGGCAGATCTGAGCGGAGACCGCCCGAGCATGGGGGGCTCGCTCGCGACACTGTCGCCATTTTCGAGGGCTGCTGGTGGGTCCAGCGGGGTGAGACACCGCGCAGACCTGAGCGAGACCTCGCCGTACCTGGGGGGCTGCGATCTGCGACACTGTCGCCACTTTCGAGGGCTGCTGGTGGGTCCAGCGGAGTGAGGCACCGCGCGGATCTGAGCAAGACCTCGCCGTGCCTGGGGGGCTGCGATCTGCGAAACTGTCGCCACTTTCGAGGGCTGCTGGTGGGTCCAGCGGAGTGAGGCACCGCGCGGATCTGAGCAAGACCTCGCCGTGCCTGGGTGGCTGCGATCTGCGAAACTGTCCCCACTTTCGGGGGCTGCTGGTGGGTCTCCAGCGGCGTGCGGGCCCCGCGGATTTGTGGGGACCCACGACCGTGCTCTTGGGGGGAGGGCCATTGCGTGCTTATAGCGGTTGTTGTTTGTTGTCTTTGGCTTTTGTTTTTTGTTTTTTTTTTTGTTTTTTTTGTTTTCCATTTGGTTTTGCCTTTTGTTTTGCGATCTGCGCAAACCGTCGCCACTTTCGATGGCTGCTGGTGGGTCCAGCGGGGTGGGGCACCGCGCAGATCTGAGCAAGACATCGCCGTGCCTGGGGGGCTGCGATCTGCGAAGCTGTCGCCACTTTCGAGGGCTGCTGGTGGGTCCAGCGGGGTGAGGCACCGCGCAGATCTGAGCAAGACCTCGCCGTGACTGGGGGGCTGCGATCTGCGAAACCGTCGCCACTTTCGATGGCTGCTGGTGGGTCCAGCGGAGTTAGGCACTGCGCAGATCTGAGCAAGACCTCGTCGTGTCTGGGGAGTTGCGATCTGGGAAATTGTCGCCACTTTCGATTGCTGCTGGTGGGTCCTGCGGAGTGGGGCACCGCGCAGGTCTGAGCGAGACCTCGCCGTGCCTGGGGGGCTGCGATCTGCGAAACTGTCGCCAATTTCGAGGGCTGCTGGTGGGTCCTGCGGAGTGAGGCACCGTGCAGATCTGAGTAAGACTTCGCCGTGCCAGTGGGGCTGAGATCTGCGAAACCGTCGCCACTTTCGATGGCTGCTGGTGGGTCCAGCGGGGTGAGGCACCGCGCAGATCTGAGCAAGACATCGCCGTGCTTGTGGGGCTGCGATCTGGGAAATTGTCGCCACTGTCGAGTGCTTGGGGTGCCAGCATAGCGATTCGCCACTTTTGAGGGCTGCTGGCGGGTCCAGCGGAGTGAGGCACCGCGCAGATCTGAGCAAGACCTCGCCATCCCTGGGGTGCTGCGATCTGCGAAACCGTCGCCACTTTCGAGGGCTGCTGGTGGGTCCAGCGGGGTGAGGCACCGCGCAGATCTGAGCAAGACCTCACCGTGATTGGGGGGCTGCGATCTGCGAAACTGTCGCCACTTTTGAGGGCTGCTGGTGGGCCCAGCGAAGTGAGGCACCGCGCAGATCTGAGCGAGACCTCGCCGTGCCAGTGGGGCTGCGATCTGCGAAACCGTCGCCACTTTCGATGGCTGCTGGTGGGTCCAGCGGAGTGAGGCACCGAGCAGATCTGAGCAAGGCCTCGCCGTGCCTGGGGACTGCGATCTGCGGAATTGTCGCCACTTTCGAGTGCTGCTGGTGGGTCCTGCGGAGTGGGGCACCGCGCAGATCTGAGCGAGAACTCGCCGTCCCTGGGGGGGTGCGATCTGCGAAGCCGTCGCCACTTTCGAGGGCTGCTGGTGGGTCCAGCGGAGTGAGGCACCGCGCAGATCTGAGTGAGACCTCGCCGTCCTTGGGGGGCTGCGATCTGCGAAATTATTCACATGTTCCAGGGCTGCTGGTGGGTCCAGCGGGGTGAGGCGCCGCGCAGATCTGAGCGGGGCCTCGCCGTGCCTGGGGGGTTGCGATCTGCGAAACTGTCGCCACTTTCGAGGGCTGCTGGTGGGTCCTGCGGAGTGGGGCACCGCGCAGATCTGAGCGGGACCTCGCTGTCCCTGGGGGGCTGCGATCTGCGAAACCGTCGCCACTTTCGAGGGCTGCTGGTGGGCCCAGCGGAGCGAGGCACCAGGCAGACCTGAGCGAGACATCGCAATCCTTGGGGGGTTGCGAGCCTCACGAATGCCGCTCGCAGAAGTAGATGCGCCCATGTCAACGCAACAAACCTCAAGTATTTTATTTTTTTTATAAGTTTTTGTTTTTTTTTTTTTTATAATTGTCGGCGCGCCTTCTACCATCATTTTGTGCCGATGGTTTCGGGTACGTCGCAGGGTAAGGTTGTCCCAACCCGCGTCCCTCCTTGGTTGGGATTCGTTTTGAATAGAGCAACTGCGGTCGCGAGTGGCTCTCCTCCTCTCCATCCCCCCCCTCTCCTCCCTCCCCCTTCCCTCCTCCATCATCCCCATCATCCTCATCCTTCAGCCACCTCCTTCGTCCCGCCTCCTCCTGCCCTTTCTTCGCCGACGATGGGGGCTGCGATCTGCGAAACTGCCGTCACTTTCGAGGGCTGCTGGTGGGTCCTGCGAAGTGAGGCACCGCGCAGATCTGAGCGAGACCTCGCCGTCCTTGGGGGGGCTGCGATCTGCGACACTGTCGCCACGTTCGAGTGTTGCTGGCGGGCCCTGCGGAGTGAGGCACCGCGCAGATCTGAGCGAGACCTCGTCGTCCCTGAGGGGCTGCGATCTGCGAAACTGTCGCCAGTTTCCAGGTCTGCTGGTGGGCCCTGCGGAGTGAGGCGCCACGAAGATCTGAGCAATACCTCACCGTCCCTGGGGGGCTGCGATCTGCGAAACTGTCGCCATTTTCGAGGGCTGCTGGTGGGTCCTGCTGGGTGAGGCACCGCGCAGATCTGAGCGAGACCTCGCCGTCCCTGGGGGGCTGCGATCTGTGAAACTGTCGCCACTTTCGAGGGCTGCTGGTGGGTCCAGCGGGGTGAGGCACCGCGCAGATCTGAGCGAGACCTCGCCGTCCCTGGGGGGCTGCGATCTGCGAAACTGTCGCCACGTTCGAGGGCTGCTGGTGGGTCCAGCGGAGTGAGGTACCGCGCAGATCTGAGCGAGACCTCGCCGTCCCTGGGGGGCTGCGATCTGCGAAACGGTCGCCACTTTCGAGGGCTGCTGGTGGGTCCAGCGGAGTGAGGCGCTGCGCAGATTCGAGCGAGACCTCGCCGTCCCTGGGGGGCTGCGATCTGCGACATTGTCGCCGCTTTCGAGGGCTGCTGGTGGGTCCTGCGGAGTCAGGCACCACGCAGATCTGAGCGAGACCTCGCTGTGCGTGGGGGGCTGCGATCTGCGAAACTGTCGCCACTTTCCAAGGGTTGCTGGCGGGTCCAGCGGAGTGAGGCACCCAGCAGATCTGAGCGGGACCTCGCCGTCCCTGGGGGGCTGCGATCTGCGAAACTGTCGCCACTTTCCAAGGGTTGCTGGCGGGTCCTGCGGAGTGAGGCACCACGCAGATCTGAGCGGGACCTCGCCGTCCCTGGGGGGCTCCGATCTGCGAAATTGTCGCCACTTTCGAGGGCTGCTGGTGGGTCTTGCGGAGTGACACTGCGCACATTTGAGGGGGACCTCGCCGTCCCTGGGGGGCTGCGATCTGCGAAACCGTCGCCATTTTCGAGGGCTGCTGGTGGGTCCAGCGGAGTGAGGCACCGCGCAGATCTGAGCGAGACCTCGCCGTCCCTGGGGGGCTGCGATCTGCGAAACGGTCGCCACTTTCGAGGGCTGCTGGTGGGTCCAGCGGAGTGAGGCACCGCGCAGATATTAGCGGGACCTCGCCGTGCCTGGGGAGCTGCGATCTGCGAACATGTCGCCACTTTCGAGGGGTGCTGGTGGGTCCTGCGGAGTGGGGCACCACGCAGATTTGAGCGAGACCTCGCTGTGCTTGGGGGGCTGCGATCTGCGAAACTGTCGCCCCTTTCCAAGGGTTGCTGGCGGGTCCTGCGGAGTGAGGCACCGCGCAGATCTGAGCGGGACCACGCCGTCCCTGGGGGGCTGCGATCTGCGAAACCGTCGCCACTTTCGAGGGCTGCTGGTGGGTCCTGCGGAGTGAGGCGCTGCGCAGATCTGAGCGGGACCTCGCCGTCCCTGGGGGGCTGCGATCTGCGAA
>CAUYUJ010017574.1:46765-49265 GCA_963575745.1 Prorocentrum cordatum
CACACACACACACACACACACACACACACACACACACACACACACGCACACACAGACACACACACACACACATATACACACACACTCGCGCGCGCGCACTTTTGAAGTCGTCGGCGCAGAGAGACATCAGGCGCGGTCGGCAGATGGAGGTGCCAATTGCGCACAGTCTGGGCCCCTTCAGGAGATGGGGCAGAAGATCCACACGAGAAGATCCACCATGCCGTGCACGTACCCGGGGATGCAAAGCAAACACACACACACACACACACAAAAACATATATATATATATATATATATATTTGCGTCGGCGGCTAGGCAGAGGCACTGCGCTGGCGAGTAAAGCGAACTGGGGCAGCGCTAGGCGAATTCAACCACCGTGCAGGAGGGAAGGGGAGAGGACGACAAGGCGCCAGCCAGGGGGGCAGCCCCGTGGGATGTCTCGTGCCCGTAGTCTCTGCTACTCCCCGCATGGAGGTCTCGTGCCCGTAGTCTCAGCTGCTCCCCGTGTGGATCCAGGGTCGCAGCGAACGCCGCTCTGGGTTGAGTGAAGACGCACACACACACACACACACACACACACACACACACACAACAAAAAAAAAAAACGGGCCAGGCGGCCCCCCTCGGGCCCCCCACTCTGGCCGGAGGCACCGTCGGCGCGGAGGTGTTCGCCGACGTCATGGTCTCGCAGCACGGCCGCTCGCCTCCGGGGCGGGGGCGCGCGGGGGTGCGTGACGTCGCGAGCGGCGAGCCTCTCTCGGCCACGCGCAGAGGGAGGAGGAGGAGGAGGAGGAGGAGGAGGAGGAGGAGGAGGAGGAGGAGGAGGAGGAGGAGGAGGAGTAGGAGGAGGAGGAGGAGGAGGAGGAGGAGGAGGAGGAGGAGGAGGAGGAGGAGGAGGGGGGGGGAAGGCTTCTTAGAAGCAGCCTACTTCGAAGAAGCCTGCCCCCCTCACCCTGCCCCCCCTCTGCGCGCCGCCAGGTATCCGTATCCGCGCCCTCGCGGCCTGGGTTCCGGGGTGGAATCATGCAAACATGCGGCCAGGCTAAGAGAATACAGCTAAGAGAATACAGCTCCAGCGTGGTAGAAAAAGTGGGTCCCGCCCAAGTATGCGCCTTCTGTCGAAGAAGGGCAGTCGGCCTGAGCACGAGCTCTTTCGCAGTTCCGCGCGGAGTTCCTGGATCCGCGCGGGCCTCCGAAGGTATATGATCATGCCGCTGTTTCTCGGCGCCGCGCCCGGGGGGAGAAGGGAGAAGGAGCTGGACCTCTCCGAAGGCGGCAGGGCCTCTCAGAAGCCCTCGCGCCTTCTGAGAAGCTCCCCTGCGCCTTCGGGGAAGGCTCGGAGAGCTCCCCAGAGGGCCCGAGGCCCCTCCGAGCTTCCCGAGAAGGCCCGCCCCTCCTCGCCTGCCCCCCCCCCCGGGCTCGCCGCCAAGCTTCTCGGTGTCTCGATCCTGTCCATGCCCCCTCTCCCCAGGGGCCCCCACGAGGGCGCGAAGTTGTTCGCGCTTCGCGGTCCTCGTTCCTTCTCCCCCCTCTTCCTCGTCGTCCTCCTTTCCTCCCTTTTTGGGGGGGCGGCGCGAGAGCGCGAAGCGATTCGCGCGCCTCGCGGAGCGCGCGAGCGCGAAGTTGGGAGCCCCAGCCCCCGCGGCCTCCCCTCCCCTTCCTGGGAGAGGGGGGGTAAGGCAGCGGGCGCACGCAGCTGGATCTGTGCCAGGGCAGGAGGGCCCCACCCGGCGGTCGTCGAGACCAGGTAGTATCGTGGAGGCCTCACGGCCGGTGCCGCCGACCCGGAAGGGTTTGGCCGTCGATGGCGGCGGGAAGGCGGAGGAAGTGTGTGAGGAGGGGGAGGAGGAGGAGGAGGAGGAGGAGGAGGAGGAGGAGGAGGAGGAGGAGGAGGAGGAGGGGTTGAAAGTAGGCATCTTTGGAGTCCCAGGTTCCAGTCTGCTTTGAGCGCCTTCCTGCTCCAGGGATCGAGTGGCTTCCCCCCTTCCCTCCTCTTCAGGGGGCGGGCGGAGCCCAGTCTACTCTCAACGCCTTCCTCCTACTTCGTGCTTCTGCCCACCTCTTCCGACCGATGCTGGCTCAGGGAAGCCTTCCGAACTCGACGAGTCGTGCCATACAGTCGGGTCCCTGAAGAAGGAACCCTTTTCGTTGGGAAGGGGCTCCGTGTTCCTTAATTGTTTCACAGCTTGCCTCAAGGTTCCCTTATGTTTTCGATGGGAAATCGAAGTTAAACTTATGGTAAAAAGGGGCCTCGTTCCTTATTGGGGGTTCATTGGGTCAACGCCCCGACTGCAGTTCGCCGTGCGGTCGACTGTTTAGGGCCCGAGTGCCTCCCTGATCAGTTACGTTCGCGTCGGTGTCGACCAGCGGCGACCCCGCCGCCGGCGTTCAGCGTCGAGCGCCACCGGCGGCCCAGCACCGGCCGATGTGGAGCGGCCTGGCGTTTCGGAAACGGCCGTCGTTCCAGGTTGATCAGGGGGGGAAAAACCACACAGGCACA
>CAUYUJ010017574.1:54265-64515 GCA_963575745.1 Prorocentrum cordatum
GTATTTTCGTAGGTTCGGTGGAAAATCAATTCTGGGTAAGTCAATGGTGTGATCGTTCCTTTGTTCGAATTGTGGAGCTATCGGGTCAGGGGCTCATTCCGTGGTTCGGCGTGGTGGCAGAAGGGCACAGAGCAGTGTTGCAGATGGAAAAGGTGCCCCTCTTCAGCGTGAGCTGGGAGTGTACTCGCACTTGTTTTTTGCTGACACGTAGTGCCACCTTCCCGTTTTCGCGCCCAGCTCCTGCCTGTCATTGTGTGTCATGCACGGTTGATTCGGTCTGCATCACGTTAGTAGATTGTCTTGTCTGGCTGCGTTATGAGTTCTCGTTACCTGGTTGCGATGTGTTGTCATGCCCGACTCTCGCACGCACGCCTCGCAATCGTGCGGGCTGATATGTTGGAAGCTGGTAGGCAAAGCCAGGCCACAGCGGATTTGGTCTCCCGGACCCGAGCGCACTGCCTGCAGGCTGAGGGCTCCCAGAACCCACGGGTCCTCCTCGGGTTGAGTTCCCAGCGCGTGCGAAAGTCCACGCTCCTGCATGCACTCCCCACATCTCGGGCGCTCGAGAGCGCCTCGACGTTCGGCGCGGCCCCGGTGAAGAGCTTTTGGCGCACACACGGAGTCGGAGCCAGTTAACCAGGCTCTGATGATCGGGGGCGGCAAAGAGGGGGGTGAGAACTAGGGGGGGGGGATATCATGGCGGGGGCCATGATATTTCCCGAGAGTTCATGGTGCCTCTTCTTGTTTCATTGCGTCCCTGGCCCCCCCGCTGGGCCGCGCACATGCCGCCGGTCATGATTTGCACCCCCCCCTCTTGGACACCCCTCTTTTGGCCGCTCCCGAGATGATAGGCCCAGGCAGGAGGGAGGTGGGCGGGTGAGGAGAGGGGAAGATGCGGGGAGGGCGCGAGACTACGGATACAAGACACCCGCCATGGGATACGATGGGAGCAGAACGGGAGCAGCAGGAGGACCATGGCGCGACGGAAGATGCTGGCCCAGGCCACCCCTTGACAAAGATCCGAGGGAAGAGAGGGGGTGATTCGTCTGACGCTTTCAAAGAGTCCAGATGAGTCTCCGCCCTCTTGAAGGTCGGCCTAACTTTCAGCAGTCCCACCGAAACATGTGGCACGCTGGCAGCGATTTTGGGGAGCCTCCACGCGACCTCTATGGCCAGCTGTCCCGTGCAGGATGTCCAGAAGCAGCGGCCAGGAACTTTGGGATCTCGTGTCGCAAGGGGGCGGCTCCCGCGACGCGCCGTGCCCTGCAAGCGGACAGGGCGTCGCTCCGCTCCGCAGGCTGGGAGGCGGGGATCCGCCTGGGAGGCTGCCGCTCGGGGAGGCCCGGGAGTGGCTATAGCGTGTCGCGGCGAGGCGGGGTGGGCCAGAGCCGGCGGCGCGACAACACACACACACACACACACACACACACACAAAACACACACACACACACACGCACACGCACACGCACACGCACACACACACACACACACACACACACACACACACATACACACACACACACACACACACACACACACACACACACACACGCACACACAAAAACACAAAAACACAAAAACACACACACACACACACACACGCTGTGGGAAAAAACACACACGTGTGGGAAAAAACATACAACAAACACACAGCTGAGAAATAGTTCTTGACCGCATCGTCTTCTGACGGCAGGGGGCGCTGCGTCTGGGCGTGCCGCTCGAAGCGCTTGGCATGTCTAAGGCCGCCACCGTCGCAGTGGAAGAGGGAAGATTCTCGAACCGCTCCCGCGCCGCTTCTCGCGCGGCTTCGACGGCCACAGACACGAGGACTCTTCTCTCTCTCTCTCTCTCTCTCTCATCCATCCGCATCTGGGAGTTGGAGCCGGCTGGGGGTCTGAGGTGTGGCCCAGCATTGGTTCTAGCCAGCAAGAAGGGGGGGATGTTCGAGGCTCTGGGCTCGACAAGGTCATTTACCTGTTCTCGGGCCCTGGGGCCATCGAAAACGGATCTGGGGTGAAAAATTCCACCGGATGGACCCTGGGAGGGGTCGGGGGATTGATGTTGAGCGGTTTGCCTTTACCCCTCCTGGCAGATTTTCTCGGAGTCCATCCAGTTCGGATTCCCTGGCCGCCTCCAATCTGGGAGTCGTGTCGTTGCTGCAGCTGGATTTCGCTCCCATCACTGACCGCGGATCCCGAAGGCTTTGAAAATCTTGTGCACCTGCCTGTTTTGCCCCGTCTCGTGGTTGCGCGCATCGGCCACCACGCCTAGAGGAGCAGCATGGTACAGTCAACCCGCACAGTAAAGATGGGCAACCTTCCCACCCTTGTATCCTTCCCCTTCGGCCCATCCTTGGCCGCTTTCGCTGGCCGCGCCCCGCTCGCAGAGTGTCGATATGGCCCTCCAGGGTCCCTGCATCCTGATCGCGCGTCCTTCTCATACTGGTTGACTGTAGTGCCGTGTGGCTGGGCGCGTGTATCTACAGTCGCGTGATTCTCTGAAGGGTTGCGTTCTCTGCCGCCAGCCCCCCAGGCTCTGCAATCTCGTGACCAGATTGAAACAGTTTGGGAGTAATATTGGGGCCTCTCGGGTAGGTTGAGGCTAATTGGGCCACCTTCGGGCGATGTTGCGCAATCCCGGGTTCATATCTTAGGTGCTTGCCTGCGGGGCCCATGTTGGGATCATGTTTGAGCCTTAATGGGCTATCCAGGCGACCTGCGCGGCATTATGGGGCCTTCGGGGTTCTTTTGGGGGGCCATCTTGGACGATCTCGGGGGCCCTGGGGGCCATCTTCGAACGGCATTGGGACATCGTGGCAGCAACACACGGGAAAGGGAAAACATAAAAACACTACAGTTGCTCAATGTGGGTTGCCCTCCAGGGGGTTCCTTGGAGCCGTCCTCAGCCATTTTGAGAGGCAGCGCGAGGCCATCTTCGGCGGTCTTGGGCTCTTGAGGCTCTCGTCGGCGCCTCTTGGAGCCGTCCCGGAGGCTTCTTAGGCCACTGGCCGTCTGGCGGCGTCCCGAGTTGGAAATCATGGGTCAAACCACAGCAGTCAGGTGGCACTTTTGTCTGCCGGGTCGGGGCCCCTGGCGGGTAGTAGAAAGGAGACAGGACTGGAGATATGAAATAAAACACGGCGCGAAGAAAAGAAGCACAGCAGTCCAGCAGCACGCTTCACACCCCTGCGCCCCCAAGGGTGCCAGCGGGTTGCGTTGTACGTCTGTTGTGTGGAAGCGCGCACTGTCGTATGAGCATATCCCCTGTTGGTGCGTCACTGCAGGGTCGCACGGGGACCGTTCGGGATGGGGCTTCTCGGGCGCCTGCAAGAGGGACCTTCCCGATGGTCCTGGCGAGGCTCCCTGGGAGCACGTTGGTTACTCGCTGGGGGTCTTGGCTCTTCTCCGCGGCTCTTCCACCTCAGAGCCGCCTTCCGAGCCTGTCCTCTGGAGCACGCTCCGACCTGGACCTCGGTGCGGAAAAATCAGCCGCGGCGACAACAGCCTAGAGGCCCAGGAGGGAAGAAGGACAAACGCAATGAACATGTTTCGGAGGTCCACGCGAACGTGTCGCCGTCGGCGCTGGACCCCGCTTCCCCGGCGCGCGGAGCGCGCCAGGGGCGCCGGCAGGAGGTCCCGCGCCGCGCGGACTTTCGAAAGGTCACGCCCACTTCGTGTTTCGGCTTTCCACCAAAGCAGGACATGGGAAATCGGAACATGCGCATTACCAGCCAGCTGCTTTTCGATTCCCCAGATCTGTTAGGGTCGGGGACGACGTCGGGGCGGTGTGGCGTATATCCGTTCTGCCCGCTTCCCAGGGAAGCAACGAAGATGTATACACCAGGATCCCGTATACACGAGGATCTCTTGTTTGCAAAATTCAGTGCATGGCCGGAAAAGCGGCGGTGTATAGAGTTCGGTTCCTTGGGATAGGACTGCATCAGTTGGCTTCCATCCTTAATTCCCCGTGTTATCTCATTCTTTGTTCCTCCTCCCTCCTTTCGGGGAAACGCAAGGCTCGGGTTTGCCAAAACTCGGGCTCGCCGTCCTTTCGGGGAAACGCAAGGCTCGTGAGTGCCAGAACTCAGGCTCGCCGCCGTTTTTTATTAGATGCTCCTGGCCTGAAAGCTGGCGGCCTGGTGTTCGTGAGATGACTGCAGCGAAGGCCCGCATCAGATTTCGGACTGGGCTATGTCGCTTCCCTGGAAGGCTCGGCTAGCCAACTCGAGACCTCCAGACCCGAATCCCCTTTTACGAGCCACATCCACCACCCCTGGTCTTAAGTCGGACTTGTCCCTCTACAGGAGAAGTCTTCAAAAATAGCCACACACACACACACACACACACGAAATTACCCTGCGACGTACCCAGCCCATGCGCATCAAGTGGCAAGAGGAGTAGGCTAACATTAGCAGGAACGACGACAGTGTAGACGCGGTGAATTGCTGCGCAAACTACATGGGATGCGAATGCGTTGCACGACTCACAGGACACCGATCGAAAGAACGAGGATTGAGGCCCCAGTTTCGAAGAAGAACGGGGACAGGAACGAGGTGCAGGAGAAGGGTGGAATGGGAGGTAATCTGAATCTGCGTATGACCCCACTCCGCTGGGCCCCCCAGCAGCCCTCGAAAGTGGTGACAGTTTCGCAGATCGCAGCCCCCCAGGGATGGCGAGGTCTAATCTGAATCTGCGCATGACCCCACTCCGCTGGGCCCCCCAGCAGCCCTCGACAGTGGTGACAATCTCGCAGATCGCAGCCCCCCAGGGATTGCGAGGTCGAATCTGAGTTTGCGTATGACCCCACTCCGCTGGGCCCCCCAGCAGCCCTCGAAAGTGGCGACAGTTTCGCAGATCGCAGCCCCCCAGGGATGGCGAGGTCTAATCTGAATCTGCGTATGACCCCACTCCGCTGGGCCCCCCAGCAGCCCTCGAAAGTGGTGACAGTTTCGCAGATCGCAGCCCCCCAGGGATGGCGAGGTCTAATCTGAATCTGCGCATGACCCCACTCCGCTGGGCCCCCCAGCAGCCCTCGACAGTGGTGACAATCTCGCAGATCGCAGCCCCCCAGGGATTGCGAGGTCGAATCTGAGTTTGCGTATGACCCCACTCCGCTGGGCCCCCCAGCAGCCCTCGAAAGTGGCGACAGTTTCGCAGATCGCAGCCCCCCAGGGATGGCGAGGTCTAATCTGAATCTGCGTATGACCCCACTCCGCTGGGCCCCCCAGCAGCCCTCGAAAGTGGCGACAGTTTCGCAGATCGCAGCCACACAGGGATGGCGAGGTCGAATCTGAATCTGCGTATGACCCCACTCTGCTGCCCCCCCCAGCAGCCCTCGACAGTGGTGACAGTTTCGCAGATCGCACAGTGTCGCAGATCGCAGCCCCCCAGGGATGGCGAGGTCTAATCTGAATCTGCGTATGACCCCACTCCGCTGGGCTCCCCAGCAGCCCTCGACAGTTGGGACAGTTTCGCAGATCGCAGCCCCCCAGGGATGGCGAGGTCTAATCTGAATCTGCGTATGACCCCACTCCGCTGGGCCCCCCAGCAGCCCTCGAAAGGGGCGACAGTTTCGCAGATCGCAGCCCCCCAAGGACGGCGAGGTCTAATCTGAATCTGCGTATGACCCCACTCCGCTGGGCCCCCCAGCAGCCCTCGAAATTGGTGACAATTTCGCAGATCGCAGCCCCCCAAGGATGGCGAGGTCGAATTTGGATCTGCGTATGACCCCACTCCGCTGGGCCCCCCAGCAGCCCTCGAAAGTGGCGACAGTTTCGCAGATCGCACCCCCCCAGGGATGGCGAGGTCTAATCTGAATCTGCGTATGACCCCATTCCGCTGGGCCCCCCAGCAGCCCTCGAAAGTGGCGACAGTTTCGCAGATCGCAGCCCCCCAAGGATGGTGAGGTAGGAGACAAACTGGCACGCAGGAGCGAGCGAGGTAGGAAGCAGGGGGAAGAGGAGAGGAGTCGCGACCGCAGCTGCTCTATTCAAAACGAGAATCCAAAGCAGGAGGGTTGGGAAAAAACAATAACCAAAAAAATGGGGACGATCATTTGAAATTTTTTTGTGGTCATTTTTGCATTTTTTTTATCATTTCCAATTTCTCATCCAAAATAGGCCTGTGGGGGGACACGCCCGACCTAAGGTCAGGCCCATCCAGGGCCCACGAGCGGTGCATCCGCCCCCCCGGCGTGGCCAGGGAGGCACGTGTACACGTGCACACCGATCCGAGGCCCAGCATGGGCCTGGCCGGGAGCGGTGGACGCGTGCAGATCCAGCCGCCCAGCTACAGAGTCGAAGCAACACCACAGGAGCGCGGGCCTAGAAGCGGGCGTCCTCGTGTTCGGTGTGTCGACATTGGGCGGCAGGGGGGGGGGAAGGGTGAGGGGTCTGGCTCCGGACCTCTGCTCGATGCAGCCAGCTGTCTGCAGCAGTGCGTCATGCGGGCGGGACCCCACCTGCTCGAAGCAGGCGCCAAGAACAGCCAAGATCTACTCCATTGGTGATCTGTTTGATTCGTTGCTTTGCCGATCGGCGCGGGCCCTCGCACCCCTCCCCCCCCTTATGGAGTAGATCTTGGCTGTTTTTGGTACCTGCTTCGAGCAGGTGGAGTCTTCCCCACAAGCTGCACGGTTGCAAACGGTCGCACGAAGCAGAGGTCCGCAGCCAGACCCCCCACCCTCCCCCCCTTCCGCCCAGTGCCGAAGCGCCGAACAAGAGAACGCTCACATTGGGGGGAGTCACGGGCGTAAAAAACGCCCCTACCCTGGTTTATGAGGCGCTGTGCGCTGAACCTCCTGTGGGCTGACAGTGTAAACCCTGCGTATCGCGCGTGCCGCGCGGCGTCCTGGCGGCTCTCTGGCCAGTGGGAGTTCCCAGGAGGTTTACTGACCACGGACTTGTAGCCCAGGGCAGGGGCGTTTTTTCAACCCGAAAGGGAGGGGGGGCGGCGAGGGCCCGCGCCGAGCGGCAAAGCACAGAACGAAAAAAAACGATCACGAGCTGGAGGCCACGCTTCCACACGCCTCCGTGGCCCCGCGCCGAGAGCGCACGCCGCAGCGCCCTCTCTCGCCCTCGAGCGGGCGGCGCCGCGGGGCCCCGGGGAGAGCTGGGGGTTCAGTCGGGCACGTCCCTCTCCAGGAGGAATCTTCAGAAATAGGAAAAAAAATCGTCGGGGGACTATTTGTTCAGTATTTTGTGACCATTTGGGGGTATTTTTCAATTTTTTGTTTTATTCTTGAGGGCACCCACGCTCGGCAGCCGAGCGCGGCGGGGGGCAGAGGTGAAGTCGGGCACGTCCCTCTGCAGGAGGAATGCTCGAAAATGATCCAGACGTCGTCCGGGGACGATCTGTTCTGCCATTTTTGCGCGTTTTGTCTGGCCATGTTTTGTCTCTCGCCCAAAATCCGCCTGCAGGAGGGCACGCCCGACCTCGATGGGCTCCCATGCCGCTTCGACTCGGCCTGGGATTCCGCCTCGGGCTCCGATGGCCTGTTCGAGGCATGCCAGCCTGCCGATGGCCGCCGATCCGATTTTTCCCGACTCGGCTGCCGATTTCCTCCGATCCGATCTGTGTCGATCGCCGATCCGACTCGTCGATTCGGTTCTGGGCTCTCCTGCCAGAGGTCTGGACCCCTTCCCGGGGACCGGTTTCTCATCCTGAGTCGCTTTGGACAGCCCCGAGGCCCGGCAAGGACCCCCAGAGGCCAGATACACCCAGCCTCAGCATCCACTCCTGACCCCCCTTTTTATCCCCATCGGCAGCTCCCGCGGCGATCCGTACAGCTCGATCTCGCTGGCTTGATCCCCGCAAGCCGCGCCGCTCAACCCCCTGGAAATCCGCGGGATGCCAATGAATGCGGCGCACGGCACCCGCCTGGGACGCCTTGCTGGGCGGCCGAGAAGAGTGAAGAGCTTCCCGCCACGACCTCTTCACGACGCGAGGGGGCCCGTGTATCTCGCACAGCGGCGCCTTTTTTTTCGGGCGAAAGAGGGCTGTGCGCGTGCACTAGTCCTGGCCAGGCCCACCCTCGGCCCAGGGTCGGTGCACGCGTGCCTCTCTCTTGGCATCGCTCGGACGTGTGCATGTTTCCTTCGGCGAGGATCATCGAGGAGCATCCTTGATCATTTGGCGAACAAACCACGCACGAAACCGAAAAAAACATAGGGAATGGACGTCCGAGCGATGGCGAGCTCTGGCCCAGGTAGGAGGGCGTGCGCACCGATCCTGGGCTCGGGATGGGCCTGGCCGGGATCGGTGCACTTGCACAGCTCTTTGTCCTGAAGCGTTTTTGGCCGTCCAGAGGCCCGGTAAGGGCCCCCAGAGGCCGAAGATAGCGAAAGGCTTCCCGTCACGATTTTTGTCACGACGCGAGGGGGTTTGGGTGCAGTCAACCCACATGGTAAGGATGGGCAACCCAACCTCCCCAAGGGTACCCTTGCATCCTTCCCCGTCGGCCCATGCTCGGCGGCTCTCGCTGGCCAGCCTCGCTCGAAAAGCGCTAACATGGCCCTCCAAGGCCCTTGCATCCTTACCGCGCTGCCTCATCATATGGGTTGACTGCACAGTGGAGGCCCATGCCAAGAAACACCCTGCCTGCCTCCAGGGTGCCTGCCCCCTGAGCTTCTTGGGTCTCGACGGTGCTGCTGTGGAAAGCGCGGCCTTCCCGCACCAACAATCACTGCACGCCCTGGGGTCTCAGGGTTGGGCTTCTTGCGGAAGGCTTCTTGCGGACTGGCCTCCACGGCACGAGAGAGCTGGCCACGCACACGGCTGGATTCGCACGTGGAGCACCCAGAGGCCTCGACGGCCACACGGAGGGGCCGCGCGCCGGCGAGACGCCCGGCCACATGTGCATCTGGCTCTCTCGCCCAGGCCAGCCGCTAAAACGACGCGAAGATCGGGACAAAATCGGATCGGGATAACTCGAAATCTCTGAGAATCGGCGGGTTTGGAGGATGTATTGGGCGCCGCGGCCGCTCCAGAGCGTTCCGGAACGCTCTGAGAGCGCTCCGGAACGCTCTGGATCGATTTATCCCGATCCTAGCCCTGTTTTAGCCGCGCCTTGTGCACCCCGCCTCCTCTGGCCAGGCTTCCTGCGCAGCCTGGCCCTGGCTGTAGCTCGCACGGCGACGCCCGGCCGCCCTTGGCTCGCACGGCGACGCCCTGCCGGGGCCCCCTCCTCAGGGCCAGCTCATCATCCCGAGTCGTCTTTTGACGGTCCCAGGGACCAGGAGGCCCCCCCGGAGGCCGAAAGCACTCGAACAGTTTCCGTCGCGCTTTTTCCACGACGGGAACGTGGCGAAAAATCACCACCAGAGCCCCCTAGACCCACCTTCCGACTGCGTTTCTCCAGCCGGATCGATCTGTGAGGGCCCCAGGGCCCAAAACCGTGCGAAACCGCCTTGTGTGAAACGATTGTACCGCCCGGATCTCAGGGCTGTGTTGCGCAAAACGTCCACCAAAACCCCCCCGACGTCATGGGGCCCGGTAAGGGCCCCCAAAGGCCGATAGCGAAAAACCTCCCGTCGTGATTTGTTCATGACTCGAGGGGTCTGGGCTTCTGATGTTCCAACCCATTTTTAGCTTTGATCACCAGAAAGGAATTCCGAGCACCAAGAAAGTACCGCAACTTGCGGCTTTTCACGTGTCGTGGGGGATGCGACACTCGTTCGACATTCTTTCGATACTTCTCTGGGTGCTCGAAATCATTTGTGGGATGTGGTCCTGAAGTACGATGGGAACAACAGAAGTCTGGGGACGTACATCCATCCCAGGCGCCAGGCAAGACAATGCCGTCCCCAGGGCTGGTGGGCATCGGGGAGCCTTTGGCCCAGGTCAGTGCGAATCCGGGTCAGTCGGGCTTTGCGGGATCCTGCAAGATCCGGCGCGCAAGCCCGTGTCAACGCAGCCCTGGCTTTGCAAGATGCTGCAGGATCCGGCGCTCTGAATGACCCCCGTCTGCATTGCCCCCGGTCAAGAGAGCACGGAGGCCGAAAATAGCGCACAGCTTCCTGTCGTGATTTTCTCAGGACTCGAGGGGGTCTGGGGACGTCCATCCATCGCCCTCCGTCCTTCCGGCGCGCCCGTGCCCGCCCGAAGCAGGAGCCAGACGCCCGGCACCTCCGCCTCCGCTGGGAAGGGCCAGAGGCCGAAGGCCAGCCTCGACCCGCAGGAGCCCCCCGCCCACCTCTCGGGGGGGTCCTCCTCCTCCTCCTCCTCCTCCTCCTCCTCCTCCTCCTCCTCCTC
>CAUYUJ010017574.1:64615-77115 GCA_963575745.1 Prorocentrum cordatum
TCCTCCTCCTCCTCCTCCTCCTCCTCCTCCTCCTTCTACATCTCCTCTTCGTCCTCTTCGTCCTTCTCCTTCTCCTCCCTCCTCCCTCCTCCCTCCTCGCCCATTGCGCAGGTTTTCTTCTTGGCGGAGAAAAAAAAAATCTCACGACTGGCAGGTTCTTCGCCGTTCCTGGCCGCTGGGGGCCCTCGCCGAGCCCGGGGACCGTGAGGACATGATTCGGGGCGAGAAGTTCGCCCCGAAGAAGGGGTCCAGACCTCCAGGTGTCCATCTTGCAATAACAAAAATGATGATGCGGAAGGAAAAGAAGAGGAAGGAAAAGAAGAAGCCGAAGAAGAAGAAGAAGAGCAAACAGAAGACGGCGCTGGAGTTCTGGAAAGCTCGAGGATTGAGGTTCTTGGACGTTTTGGGAGTCCTGTGTTGGGCCACTGGGGGGGATTCTCGTAGTGGTCACAGCGGGATACATCTTCAGACCTTGGCCAAAACGCACCCCGAGAGAGCACCTTTGGGGGTCGATTCTTCCAGCGTCGCCGTGACGGAGAGTGGCCCTTCAGTTGTTCACCGTCTCGGTTTTCTCGGGGCCCTTCCTTGGCCTTCCGAACCGAGAGGAAGAGCTGGTCCTGGGGAAAGTTTTGGACCGGTTTCCTTCGGAACTCGCCTCCTTCACGCCAGCTTACCCGTGCCTCTGCTCTTCTGATCTGGCTGGCGTGGCACAGGCGTCGAGGCGGCCGGCTTGTGCCATCTTCGTCCTCTGCGGCCGTCTTTGGGGCCCGCGAAGTTCACCAAAGATTCAAGATGAAGAGTTGGCCCGAGGGGAAGGGTCGAGAGCTTTGGGGGCCCCCATCACAAGAACCTGTGTCGTCGGAGGAGGGGATATGTTCCTCCCTGCTCCCTTCCATGCCACCAAACTCTCAGATGTCGTTCTGAGAACCTTCCTGGGGCCTACCTAAAAGGATGTGTGCGGCTATAGTTCGACTCTAGGTCGACTCAAGTTCGGCTCGAGTCGGCGGACGTTCCCACACAGCATCGACGCACGAGTGGAGCCGGTGGCTCCTGGAAGGTCCCCAGAACGAGCATCTACAAACACCGCAGGCTAGGCGAGCGCGGACAGCATCGCCCAGGAAGAGGCTCAGGAGAGGGTGATACCAGGGAGTGGGATGGTCGGGCCAGCGTCGAGCTCGTCCTGCGTGTTCTCGGAGGCACATTCGGGAATTCTTGCGGGAGGCTCCTGGAGATGCTGATGAGGAGGAGCACCGTCTGTGCGATCAGCGCAGCCCTCTGTGAGAAGTGGAAGGGGGCCATGTTGATATCTGCACCTCCAGCAGCTGCATCGTCTCTTCGCAGTTCCCCACCCCCCCGAGACGCTCCTGCTGCCTGTCGCCGAAAGTGGAGCTGTGCAAAGGAGGGGCCACGGCGCACGGGGGTTGGAGCCCGCCTTCGCACCCCGCCCTCGGGGGAGCCTCGTGGCCTGGAACTTCCCCTCAGGCTACGGCCAGTTCCAGGGAACCAAAAGTGGCATAAGCAGAAACACTGGGAGGTCCGCGCGGATTTCTCGGATCGGCGCCGGAGGCGCCGCCGGGGGGCCCCAGCGCCGATCCGAGAGATCCGCGCGGGCCTCCGAGTGTTTCTGTTTAAGTCACTCTTTGTTCCCTTAAGTCCGCGCCGCGCTGACGCGGCGGCGGCACCATCGCGCGCGTGCCAGGCGGAACAAGCCGCCAGAACCGGCCGATGCGGAAGGGCCTGCGATGCCGGAAAGCCGCTATCCTTAGAGAGTCCAGGGTTCGCTCAGGGCTGGTTGTGCCTGCCAGAACGACCCGAGCTCTTCCGACACCCTCCAGGAACCCTCCGATGAGCCTCCGGGGGGGAAGCCAGTCCCCAGCGAGCCCTGGACTTTCGAACGCTATCGCTCTAGGTTGGACATTCCCCGCCGTACAGTGGAGTCCCATGCCAAGAAACACGCTGCTTGCCTCCAGGGTGCCCTGGGTTTCTTGGCTCTCGATTGGTTTTCTTGGCTCTCGATTGGTTTTCTGTGGAAAGCGTGACGTTCCCACATCAAAAATCAAAATGAGGAAGGAGCTTTTTGAGCTGCGTGCCCCCGTACTGCTCGGGCATGGTCAGCAGCTTTGGCATGGCGCGTCGCGTTGCCGGCTTGGGCCCACCGCGCCCAGGCCCCCTCTCGAGTCATGAAAAATCACGACTGGAGGCACTTCGCTATCTTCGGCCTCTGGGGGCGCCCCACCGGGCCTCGGGACCGTCAAGAAACGACTCGGGACGAAAAACTGGTCCTGGGGAAAGGGTCCAGACCTCTGGGGGTCGACGCCATGTCATGGCGTCGACCCCCAGAGGGTCTGACGTCGCGACGCTCATTGACGTCACGATGTCATGGCGTCGACCCCCAGAGGGTCTGACGTCTGGTCTGGGTCGACCCCCACGTCATGTCATGTCATGACCATTGAGATCGCGACGTCGGGGTCTGGGCTCGGCGCGCCGCGGCGACGCTCGCTCGACGCTGTTTCGACACTCTTCGGGGTGCTCGAAGTTGTGTCCGGGAGGGGGTCCTCAAGCACGATGGGAGCAGCGTAATCCTACGGTGGGGGCGTGGGGTAAGGAATGTGCCCAGGAGGCGTCAGACCCAGGAGGATCCGTTCTCGGAGGCGGGCGGCGGCGACATGTATAGCTCATCCACGATGGGAGCTCCACCGGCGTCCAGACCCTGTGGCTTCCTTCTCCAATGGTTCCTCAGTCCATGCTCTCACCGTATTCCCAAGCTCAGGAGGGAAAGAAACACACAGACACAATGAATCGTCGATCCCCCAGAAAATGTAGGAAAATATGGGAAGTGGTGGGGAAAACAAAAACCCAGAAAATATCGGACAATATGGGAATATTGTTATTTGTGTGTATTTATTTGTGTGTCCCAGGGCCCCTTCAGAAGCGTCGACGCCCCGAGCCTTCCCCGGCCTCCCCGCCCCGCGGAACAACCGGAGCGGCGCGCCACAACTCCGCTTGCGGGGGACGGCGTGTCCCCGCGATGGGGCCGCGGCACGCGGCCCGCGGAGCAGAGACTTCCCGGGCGCGGGCTCCGCCCGCTCGGGCGCCGGCCCGGCGATCAACTCGATCGTGCTCCACACTTTCGCCCGACCCCACCCGCCCGTTAGGGCTCTCGCCTGCTTCCGAGCACGCACCATACTGTAAAGTCCCGCCCGCACGACCTGACCCGCCCGTTGGGGTTCTCGCCTGCTTTCGAGTACGCATCATACTTTGAAGTCCCGCCCGCCCGACCCGACCCGCGTGTCCAACTCGACCATGTTCCACATTGTAATGCTTCGCCCGCCCGACCAGACACGCCCATTAGGGCCCGCCCGCCCGACCCGACCCGCCAGTTACAGTTCGCAAGTGCTCCCTCGACCGTCCTCCACGGGCGCCTTCGCTCATTTTCGGGCCCCCGGACCCTCACAGATCGATCCGGCTCGAAAAATGACGCAGACAGATGCGGTCCGAGGTTCTGGGCGGGATTTTCTGCGATGGTGCATCTTTCTTGCAACGTCGGATCTCAGGGAAGGGACAGGCACCCAGACACGATCGCGTCGTAAAAGAAAATCAGGACGGGTGGCCTTTCGCTATTTTCGGCGGCGGGGGGCCCTCGCCGGGCCCCGGGGCCGCCAAGAAACGGCTCGGGACGAAGAGCTGGTCCTGCCCATGGGGAAGGGCTCGGGACTACCGGGGACGCCGTCCTGAAACAATCAGGGCGTCGCATGTCTGGGCACCGAGGGGTCGGTGGACGGAGGCGGGAGAGGGTGATGGGATGTTGCGCCCCGGGGGGGGAGCCGGTGTGGGCGGCGCTGCTCTGAGCGCCGGCTGCCGAGGCACGTACGATGTCCGCTACATCTTCAACTTCCTGGACTGCGCCCGCGCCTTGGTGCGCGATGCTCGCACTGTGGGCGGCGACCATCGGGGCCGCCTCCGATATCCCAGTGGCCTCCTGGGCACAGATCGAGTCCCAATGCTTACGATGCAAGCGAATCGCATGTCTCGGTCGCTTCGGCGGCGGGCGAGGGGGGGAACTGAGGAGGAGAAGGCCCTCTCAGAAGGAGGCGCTCTGGCCATCTGAGATGTGCCTGCCGTGTCTCCGAGGAGGGCTCGGAAGACTTCTCGGAAGGCCGGGACACGTCCGAGCCTTCCGAGAAGGCCTCCTCTCGACTAGACGTAAGAGTGACCGTTCGCCGGAGTGGCTTTTGCTGCGGGCACAGATGGGCCCTCAGATGGCTGAACGCGAAGCGGTAGCAGCGGCTAGCGCGCCTGGAGTTGGCCTCCCCGCGGCCCCCCCAAAGCCGCACACTAAAGGTCACTCGTACCCAGGGTCACTCTTGCGTATAGGCCGATCCTCTCTCCCTCGCCTCGCCCCCCTCGCCCGCCGCCGAGCAGACCCGTCGCGCGCCCTGCTCCCAGGGGAGGCCCGCCCTCCCTCTGCAGGGGGCGACGGATCCAGCGAGCGGTTTTCGTGACGGGCCTGTTTTCCACCACCACCACCACCACACACAAGTGCGAGAGGGTAGGAGAGTGGAGGAGGAGGAGGAGAGGAGGAGGGGAGCGAGGAGGGGGAGAGGAGGAGGAGGAGGAGGAGAGGAGGAGGAGGGGAGGAGAGGAGGAGGAGGAGGAGAGGAGGAGAGTGGAGGAGGAGGGGGAGGTGGGAGGGGGAGGGGGAGGGGGAGGGGGGGGGGGGAGGGGTGAGGGGGAGGGGGGGAGGGGGAGAGGGGAGGAGGAGGAGGAGGGGGAGGAGAGGAGGGAGGAGAGGAGGAAGGAGGAGGAGGAGGAGGAGGAGGAGCCCCTCCCCCTCCGACTTGTGGTGGTGGTGGAAACCAGGCCCACCATTTGGGGGGGAGCTCTGTCCGTCTTTGCATGCCGAACGGAGAGCCGGCTCGTCGTTGAGGGTAGAACCCCAGAGCCGCACCGGCCCGCGCGATTCGGGCGGTTGCCACTTAGGTCGGTCTAAAAATAGTATGGGGACGATGCTCCTGTTATTTTTTGACCATTTTGAATATGGTTTGAGTGTTTTCAGTTCTTCGTCGCAAGTCCGCCTGTAGAGGGACATGCGCGACCTAAGGCGATCCCACTGCTTGCCATGTGTGGCGGGTATGATTGGACCGCTGCTGCTGTGGCAGGCGTGTTTTTTTTCTCGATGCCGATGAGGCTGCAACGCTTGCAGACCGGTCGCGACGACCTCCAGGTCTTGATCCAACATGTGTGTGTTGGGAATGGGGTTCCTGTCCGATCGATCCGATTCGATGTCATTCCTGGCTGGCTCGATCCGATCCGATTTCGCTATTTGGGCGATCCGATGCGGCCCGATGCTTGCATGGCGGTGTTGTGCATCCTGGCGCAGCCGATCCAATTCGATTTCGATTCTGGGCTGGTGCAGCCCGATCCGACGCACGTTCCGATTCGATCCGATTTCCCGATTCGATGTTGACGGATCTTGATGCCTTGCTGGGAGACGCGGAGTCCCCATGAGGCCTATGCCGGCAAGCTGGGTGCCTCCGATTTCGTGTTGCTCGGAGAATTGGACGCCGTCGACCGGCTGGAGCGCGCGTCGAAGCCGATGCATTCCGCCATCACCGCCGTCAAGGCGCGGCCGGCTCCAGCACCGCCTGGGTCGGGATCAGTAGTTGCAGTTCCCCCCCCCTTTATCGGGGGGGTCCGAACTGTGTGGTGACCACACCGCGTGGTGAGTCAGCGGGGATTCGGGATCATGACGCGATTTCGGGACTCGGGTCGTTCTCCGAGGACGTCTCGGGCGACCAGGGACTCCGAGGTCCCCAAACCGTGCAGTGACGGACAGCGCAGTGAGGTTGGAGATTCCGAGTTCACCACGCGGTCCGTCACCACATGGTTTGGGGGGCCCGAAATTTCTTTATTCCCCACATCCAAAGTGGGGTTCTTGCTTTCTCTGCACACCCCGCGCAGGAACACTCACCCCACCCCCTCTCCTCTTCTGCCTCATCATGCGGATGAGAATTCCGTCGTCACTTTTGGGCTCCTGGGGCGTGAATTTGGAGGAAGTATCAGGCGGGAGCGTCGTCTGTGAGTGAATTGCGAGGAAGTCTCAGGCGGGAGCCCCCTCCCTATGGGTCCCGCACTTCATGTTGGTAATCCGAGGCGGGTCATCGAAACCTTGTAACTGTCGTCACTTTTGGGCTCCTGGGGCGTGAATTTGGAGGAAGTATCAAGCGGGAGCGTCGTCTGTGAGTGAATTGCGAGGAAGTCTCAGGCGGGAGCCCCCTCCCTATGGGGCCCGCAGATCATGTTGGTAATCCGAGCGGGTCATCGGAAACCTGTACCTGTCGTCACTTTTGGGCTCGTCAAGCCTGAATTTGGAGGAAGTCTCAGGCGGGAGCCTCGTCTCTGAGTGAATTGTGAGGAAGTCTCAGGCGGGAGCTCCCTCCCTATGGGGCCCGCAGATCATGTTGGTAATCCGAGCGGGTCATCGGAACCCTGTTACTGTCGTCACTTTTGGGCTCCGGGGGGGTGATTATGGTGGATAGTATCAAGCGGGGAGCGTCTCTGTGAGTGAATTGCGAGGAAGTCTCAGCGGGGCTCTTCTATGGGCCCGCCACTTTCTCGTTGGTAATCGAGCGGGTCATCGGAACCCTGTAACTGTCGTCACTTTTGGGCTCCTGGGGCGTGAATTTGGAGGAAGTATCAAGCGGGAGCGTCGTCTGTGAGTGAATTGCGATGAAGTCTCAGGCGGGGGCCCCCTCCCTATGGGGCCCGCATTTCATGTTGGTAATCCGAGGCGGGTCATCGGAACCCTGTAACTGTCGTCACTTTTGGGCTCCTGGGGCGTGAATGTGGAGGAAGTATCAAGCGGGAGCGTCGTCTGTGAGTGAATTGCGAGGAAGTCTCAGGCGGGAGCCCCCTTCCTATGGGGCCCGCACTTCATGTTGGTAATCCGAGGCGGGTCATCGGAACCCTGTAACTGTCGTTACTTTTGGGCTCCTGGGGCGTGAATATGGAGGAAGTATATGGGGAGCCGTTAGGCTGTGAGTGAAGAGCGAGGAAGTCTCAGGCGGAGGCCCCCTCCCTATGGGGCGCAGATCATGTTAATTATGTTGGTAATCGAGCGGGTATCGGAACCTGTAACTGTCGTCACTTTTTGGGCCTACCCGAGGCCTGTCAAAGGGAGGAAGTATCCAGGTGGGAGAGCCTCGTCTGTGAGTGAATTGGGAGGATGTCTCAGGCGGGAGCTCCCTCCCTATGGGGCCCGCAGATCATGTTGGTAATCCGAGCGGGTCATCGGAATCCTGTAACTGTCGTCACTTTTGGGCTCCTCAAGCCTGAATTTGGAGGAAGTCTCAGGCGGGAGCCTCGTCTGTGAGTGAATTCTGAGGAAGGTTCAGGCGGGAGCCCCCTCCCTATGGGGCCCGCAGATCATGTTGGTAATCCGAGCGGGTCATCGGGAACCTGTAACTGTCGTCACTTTTGGGCTCGTCAAGCCTGAATTTGGAGGAAGTCTCAGGCGGGAGCCTCGTCTCTGAGTGAATTGTGAGGAAGTCTCAGGCGGGAGCCCCCTCCTTATGGGGCCCGCAGATCATGTTGGTAATCCGAGCGGGTCATCGGAATCCTGTAACTGTCGTCACTTTTGGGCTCGTCAAGCCTGAATTTGGAGGAAGTCTCGGCGGGAGCCTCGTCTCTGAGTGAATTGTGAGGAAGTCTCAGGCGGGAGCTCCCTCCCTATGGGGCCCGCAGATCATGTTGGTAATCCGAGCGGGTCATCGGAACCCTGTAACTGTCGTCACTTTTGGGCTCGTCAAGCATGAATTTGGAGGAAGTCTCTGGCGGGAGCCTCGTCTTTGAGTGAATTGTGAAGAAGTCTCAGGCGGGAGCCCCTTCCCTATGGGGCCCGCAGATCATGTTGGTAATCCGAGCGGGTCATCGGAACCCTGTAACTGTCGTCACTTTTGGGCTCCTCAAGCCTGAATATGGAGGAAGTCTCAGGCGGGAGCCTCGTCTGTGAGTGAACTGCGAGGAAGTCTCAGGCGGGAGCCCCCTTCCTATGGGGCCCGCACTTCATGTTGGTAATCCGAGGCGGGTCATCGGAACTTTGTAACTGTCGTCAATGTTGGGTTCTCGCGCTGCCAGAACGCAGTTCCCAGGCCACACTTTGGATGCAACAAGGAAGTTTTTGGGCTCCTCAGGTCGCCGAGGTGCTGCGACAGGGCGCCGAAGGCGCCGACGACGACGGCCAGGCCGAGGCGCGGGCGCGGAGCTTGCTGATGTTCAGGCCCAGCGAAAGGGAGTTTACATGGCAGAGCTCGGGGGCGCACAGCGTGCGCCGCTCGGGGTTCACCCTGACGCACGCGTCCTACCTGACCTCCACGCTGTCGCAGGGCCAGACGCTGCGCAAGGGCGTCACCATCGACTGCGCGAGAGACGAGGACGCTGGCCGCACGGGCATGTCGGACGAGCAGGGGTGGCTGCACCTCTACGTCATGTTCTCCCGCGCCACGTGCATGCGGAACATGCTGATCCTGCGGCCGCCGCCGCGAGAGTTCCTGGAGTGCGGGCCGCCGGCGTCCCTGCGGAAGGCGCTCCTGGAGTTCGACAAGAGAACGGTTTTGTCCAGGGAGGAGGCGAAGCAGCTCGCGGCAGAGCTGGGCTTCGTGCTGCCTTCCGCCTGAGCGCGGCTGCGCCTCGCTCGAAGCCCGCGGGGTTGTCCCAACGGCTTGGTCTTGCGCGCCAACGGCTCGCGGGGTTGTCCCGACAGCCTGGCCCGCGGGGTTGTCCCAACGGCTGCGCGACGTGTCCTGTAGAGAACGCGCCTGTGCTGGCCGTGGCGGCGACGGCGCCGAGGAACATCGACATGCGCGCTCATGCAACAGGAAGGGGAGGAGGTGGCGGGGCGCGGAACAAACAGGGGGGCGAGGATGGGGACAACGTAAGGAGTGGAAGGGGGGCCCGCGCCAAGGCGCGAGGAAATATACGCAGAAGAGACAGCCAGGACGCCTCACCAACCACGAGGACGACGGTGATGGCTTTTTCCAGATTCGCCCAGAGGATTCTTATGTGGGGTTCTTCCGTCGGAGTAATTATCTTTTTCTTCGATGTTCGGTTTGGAGGCTTCAGTGGGGCACACTTAGCAGAAACGTTCGACTCAAGTTCGACTGTGCTTCGATTCAAGCTCGACTCAAGTCGGACTCAAGTCGACGGAAGTTCGACGCAGCATCGATGCATGAGTGGAGCGCGAGGCTCCAGGAAGGTCCCGAGACGGAGCATTGAATCCCTGGAAGAAGCAGCAGCGATCAAGCACCCAGGACACGCAGTGGTCTCCCACCTACGGGCCAGACACGCCTCTTGCCTTCCCACGAAGGCGTGTGCAGCGCTCTCGGTAGAAGGTTCGGACACCTCGGACACCTCCCCGAGGAATGCCATCAGGCTGCTTTGTATCAAGATTCGCATCGTATGTGTATACAGTGTAGCTGTCTGTGCTACGAGTGAAGTCGTTGGCCGCAGGCCTTGGCTGATGGCTGCCTGGGCCACGTTCTGGCAGCCCCCCGCGGCCATACCCTCGCCCTCATATGCTCGTGGGAAACACGCCCCGGCGCCAACAGCCTTGATCCGACCATGGGTCTCAGGGCGTGCCCGCTCGCCCGGAGCCCGCTCGCCCGGAGCCCGTTCCCCCGGAGGACCACTCGCCCGGAGGAACGCTCGCCCGGAGCTCGCCCGTGCAGAGACTGCTCGCCTGGAGGCCCGCTCGCCCAAAGACTGCTCGCCCAGAGCCCGCTCCCTCGGAGGACCGCTCGCCCGGAGGCCCGCTCGCCCCGAGGACCGCTCGCCCGGAGCTCACTCGCCCAGAGACTGCTCGCCCGGAGGCTGGCGGCGCGCGCGACAGCGGCGACCTCCTGCTTGCCCTGGGTCGTCTTCCGCCGCTCTTCCTCTCGGCCCTCCTCCCCGTTCGTCCTCCTCCTTCCTCCGCTTCATCCTCCTCCTCCGCCCCCGCTCCTCCGCCGCCCCCGTTCCCCTGAGATCCGACGTCACCTTTCTGCGTCATTTTTCGGTATCGCTCTGTGAGGGTCCCGGGGCCCGAAAATGAGCGAAAGCGCCCGTTGCAAAAAGATTGCGACGCCAGCATCTCAGGGCCGCCCCTCCGCCGCCCCCACTCCCCCGTTCTGGTCCCTGGCGTTCCTGCGGCCTCGTCTACCGCCCTCTTCCGGTGCGCTACGCCTCCAGCCTCCTCCAGGAAGCCGTCGGCCGAGCCGAGCCGCTCGCCGCGCCGCAGCTGAGCCGTTCCGCGGGTCGGGCTGGGCGGGCGGGACGTGAAAGTGTGGAGCACGATCGAGTCGGCACGCGTGAGCCCTGACGGGCGTGTCAGGTCGGGCGGGCGGGGCATTGATTTGTGGAGGACGGTCGAGGGAGCATTTGCGAACTGTAACTGGCGGGTCGGGTCGGGCGGGCGGGCCCTACTGGGCGTGTCTGGTCGGGCGGGCGGAATATTTTCAATGTGGAACATGGTCGAGTTGGACACGCTGGTCGGGTCGGGCGGGCGGGACTTCAAAGTATGATGCGTACTCGAAAGCAGGCGAGAACCCTAACAGGCGGGTCAGGTCGTGCGGGCGGGATTTTACAGTATGGTGCATACTCGGAAGCAGGCGAGAGCCCTAACGGGCGGGTGGGGTCGGGCGGGCGGGACATGCAAGCGTTGTGCGCACCCGAGTGAGAATGCGAGGACCCCAGCCGGCGGGCCAAGCCGGGCGGGCGGACCCTAACGGGCAGGCCGGCTTAGGCGGGCGGGATATTGAAGTGCGGCGCATACTCCAGTGAGCACGCGTGAACCCGACAGGGCAGTTCAGGTCCAGCGGGCGGACCCGAACGGACGGGTCGGGTCGAGTCGGGCGGGCGGACTTTAACGAGCGGGTCGGATCAGACGGGCAGGCTAGCACAGTGTGGTGCATATTCGAAAACACGCGTGAACCCGGACAGCATGCGCGAACAGTAACGGGTGGGTCAGGTCAGGCGGGCGATCCCTAACGGGCGGATCGGGTCGGGCAAGCGGTCGGGCTGCCACGCGTGAGCCTTAACGGGCGGATCGGTCGGGCGGGCGGACCCTAGCAGGCGGGTGGGGTCGGGCGGGCGTAACAGCAAAAAGTATGGTGCAGATTTGAGTGAGCACGCGCAAACCCTAACGGACGGGTCGGATCGGGCGGGCGGACCCTAACGGCCGGGTCGGGTCGGGCGGGCTGGAGATTGAATTGTGGAGGACGGTCGAGCCAGCATTTGTGAACCCTAACGGGCGGGTCGGGTCGGGTCGGGCGGGCGGACCCAAACGGGCGGGTCGGATCGGGCGGACGGGACATTAGACTGTGGCACAGAATCAAAAGCACGCGTGAACCTTAACGGGCAGGTCGGGTCGGGCGGGTGGACCCTGACAGGCGGGTCGGGTCGGGCGCGCCGCGGGATATGAAGGGGTGGACCGCGATCGAGCTGCCACGCGCGAGCCCTAGAGGCGGGTCAGGCGGGCGGACCGGAACGGCGGGTCAGGTCAGGTCGGGGGGGGGGGTTCGGACCTTGATAGGCGGGTCGGGTCAGACGGGCGAGACATCAAAGTGCTGTGCGCGATCGAGCTGGGACGCCCGTACCGTAGCGGGCGGGTCGGTTCGGGCGGGCGGCACATCCAAAAATGGCACACTCAAGTTCGCACGCGGGATTGCTAACGGGCGGGCCAGGCCACGCGGACGGATCCTGACCGGGCGGGTCGGGTCCGGCGGGCGGCCACTAAAGGGGTTTTTTCGGGTCGGGTCGGGCGGGGGGACTTTGACGGGCGGTTCGGCTCGGGCGGGGCATCAGAATGTGCTTCGTATTCGAGAGCACGCATGAACCTTCACGGACGGGTCGGATCGGGCAGGCGGACTCGAACGGGCGGGACGGGTCGGGTCAGGCTTGCGGACTTGGACAGGCGGGTCGGGTCGGACGGGCGGGACATCAAAGTGTGGAGTACGATCGAGGTGACGCGCTTGTACCCTAACGAGCGGGTCGGGTCGAGCGGGCTGACATTGACGGGCGGGTCGAGTCGGGCGGTTGGCACATGAAATTGCGGACGGTCCGAAGCCCCAGGGGGAGTTCTTTGGGAAAAAGAACCAAAACCAAAACCATATAGTTTGGCACGCTGGGCACCCCGTTTGATAAATCAAAAGGGGGCGGCGGATCCTACTGGCTGTCGGCCCATCCCCCACCGTGCCTGGGTTGTGGGCTGAGGCCTGTTGTATATGTGTCGTGGTGTCGGAGGGAACCTCTCGGGGGCCTCTTGGAGGCGGTTGGGGCGCCTCTTGGGGACCTCATGGGGTATCTTTTTGGGCCTCGTGGATGCCTCTTGGGCGCGTCTTGGGCGCCTCGTGGGGCCTCTTGGGGCCTCTTGACGGCCTCCTGGGGGCTTCTTGGGACACAAATATGAAATTGTTGGTTCGTGGTCCCCTGTTTGGGGCCGTCTTGAGCGCTTCTTGGGCAATCTT
>CAUYUJ010017574.1:89615-109615 GCA_963575745.1 Prorocentrum cordatum
CGAAAGCCAGAGAAGGCCAGCACATCGGCACCCACGGAAGGCAAAGCACACGCAGCACGACCCCAGGATGCGGTAGGTTCGCGTCCTGTCGACGCCGCGGCGACACCGGCGCGGGCGATCAAAGTTGAAGGCCGCCAGCGGCTTGGAATCAGTTGATGATATCGAAGGGTCTGCGCCACTGAAAAGCAACGATCGTCCAAGGTTGAACAGTCCACGCAGTGTCAGAAACCAACGCCGAAGTCCTCATGAACTTGCCGTACTGGGCCAGTTCCCAAGAGAACCCTCTAGTGCAAGCATTGCTCTTGGATAAGCAGTGGCACAGGAGGTCGAGCAATCTCCAGCAGAGAGGTTCCGCAGACCGGCCCGCTTCCTTACAGCCATTGGAAGCCACAGGAGGCCAAACCAAAGGTTGCCACAGAAGGCCAAGCAGCCACGGGCGAAAAAGTGTCATGGACAGACCCAGCTTCATAGGACCCAAGCACAAAACCATCAGTGCAAGCACTCCCTGGGGAAAACGGGCACGCAACAGGCAAAGAACCCTGCAGACGTTATCACCATGTCTCTCTCTCTCTCTCTATCTATTTATCTCTTCCTCGCCCGGCTGGGCAACCGAGGTGCGGCCACCCACCACGACCTCTTCGCGTGAGAGGTGGCAGCTGGCCGTTGTGTCGATACCCCCTTCCCTTCGTCACCTGTGTCACGCTGGCCCATACGTTTCGGCTGCTGCGATGTGCTGTGGCATGCTCCAAAATCGCCTGCATCACCATCACGACAATCATGATCACCAACAGCATCACAGGCGTCGTCGCCCCATCCTTCAGGCTTCCCGGGAGACAGCTGCGAGACTGGGTTGTTGAGCACAGAAGGAGACTTGCCGCGGTTTGGAGCCGTGTTCAATACGCTCGTTGTCATTCCTCTCCTTGTGGCCTGATTCAGACTGCGCCGGGGCAGCCAAATCTGGGCCCCGCGACAGAAGAGGGAGCGAGTACAGCAGAGCCGAGGCAGAGAGGGTCGGGAGTTGGAGGCACGAGGCAGTATGGGAAGAAGAGAGCGTATGGGCGAGAGGAGGAAGAGCAATACAGGGGGAAGTCGATGTGGTGGTAAGGGGCCAGGCAGTCGAGGCAGCAGAAGAAGGAGGGTCGAGGAGGAGGAGGAGGAGGAGGATCGAGGATCGAGGATCGAGGATCGAGGATCGAGGAGGAGGATCAAAGATATAGGAGCGAGGATCGAGGCGGCAGAATAAGGAGGACGAGAGGAATGTGAGGAGCGGACTCAAAGCCACCGTCTCCGCACAGCCAGATCGGTGCCGAGCCGGAAGCAGGTCTCCCTGCCATCTTCCGTACGCTCCACGGCCTATTGTGAGCTGGATCCCGGCTTCCTCCTCCACGTTTGCCGCCCCGCGGCCGCTCTCCTTTGTCGCCAGGTACGGCGCGGGGCACGGCTTCCTCCCTGCATCCACACCACCTTCTGGACCTCCGCCAACCGAAGGCCTGGGGGGGGGCAGGCTGAGATTCGAGGATCGCCGAATCGAGCCTAAGACATCATTCAGACGGCGGCGCCTGGCTGCCTGCGGCAAACCCCACGGCGGCGCTGCATCGACATCCATGGTTCTGCCTCGCTTCTCGTGGGCCCCCTTTGGACGCTACTGGGCGCCGCTTTGCGCTGGGCGGTTCTCCCGAGCTCCCCCGAGGAGGCGCGGATGAGACCTGCTGGAGCCCTCCGGAGAGGCCCCGTGTCACAATCTGGTGGCCTTTGGCCTCGTCACGGGGCAGCTTGACAGCCGCATGGAGGCGGTGAGTGTGCCCGCCTGGCTCGGGAGGCACGAAGTGTTCCATAGAGGGGGGGCGAATCGGGCAAGCGTGGGTGCTCGCGCCTGCCGGAGAGCTCGTTTGGGGCCTGCTTGGAGTGTCTAGGCGCACATTGGGTCCTCTTGGGGACCTGTTGTGGCATCTCGTCTCGACGTTCTTGGGGCCATTGGGGGCCGGCTCGTGGGCATACTGCAGCCGTCCAGCGGTCGTCGTAAGGAAGATGTTGAGAATATGTGCGCCGTCTTGAAGTTGTCTTAAAGCCGTAGGGGATTGTCCTGGGGCCTTCGGAATTTTCCCGAAGCTTCCTTAGGCCGCAAAGGTCAGGAAGCAACACATGTTGAATTGATACATGCTCTATTTTATATTTGGCCTCCCAGGGCCCCACTGGGGAGATCCTTGGAGCCGTTTGCGGGATTATTGGGTGCAACTCTGGAGCCTTTGGGGTTCTTGGAGCCGTCTTGGTCCAGTGTTGGGCAGTCGTGGAGCCATATGGGGGCGACCTCGGACCGTCTTGCGGAGCCTTTGGCCTATCTGGGGTCCATCTCGGGCGCTGTTGAATCCTGGATGAAGCCGGTATTCGGCCGAACAGCTTGGTAAGCGAAAAGCTATTGAAACCACTGTGCTTCCCAGGAAGGTCCTGGACGCATTCGGGAAGCTGTTTGGGGACTTGCTTCAGGCTGCTGGGATTCATTCCCGCGCTCTAGGGACGTCAGGAGAGACTTGGGGTCAGTTGGAAGGGTATTGGCATTGTCTTAGGGCCTTCTTGGGCCGCCTTGGTAAGAGCATCATGTCCGGAGGGGGCGTCCTAGGTTGCGAATGAGGAAGGTTCGCCCCTCGAAAAAATACCAGACAGATGACATGCATTCTAACACACCCATGTTGGCGGGTCAAGCTTCAAAATTCTTCACGCTTCGCGTATCCCCACCAGCCCATCTCAAAACAGCAACTCTAGCGAAGCATGCCGACAGTCGTGTTTTTCAGGCGTGTTTCCGCCTGCCCCCGCATATCTCCCCTGTTCCTCCTTCCTCCCGCCTCCTTGTACATCCTCCTTGTGGTGGGAGCGGGAGAAGGACGAGGCGGAGGAGGAGGGAGAGAAAGCGCTCCTCGTGGTTTGAGTCGTTCGGGCTTCTCGTCCTGGTGTGAGTCGTTCGGGCCCTTCTTCCTGGTGTGAGTCGTTCGGGCTCTTCGTGGTGTGAGTCGTTCGGGCTCTTCGTCCTGGTGTGAGTCGTTCGGGCTTCTCGTGGTGTGAGTTGTTCGGGCCCCTCGTCCTGGTGTGAGTCGTTCGGGCCCCTCCTCCTGCCCGTCCAGAAACGACGCCCAGGCGAGTAGAGGGTCGTCCTAATGGGTTTTTCGGCGTCTTGGGTGCCTAGGGGGGGGCCTCTTTGGGCCGTTTGGGATCCTCTTGGGGGCCTCCTGGGGGCCTCTTGGGGCCATCTTGGGGCCTCTTGGTGCCTCCTGGGCGCTTCTTGGGGCCATCTTGGAGGAAATCGATCAAAGAAGAGGGGAGCTTTAATTAGCGCTGCTCCCTCAGAAGGCCAAAATGGGGCCAAAACCTTAGTAAACTCAATGATTCTGGCTTGAAAGAAGAGGGGAGCTTTAATTAGCGCTGCCCCCTCAGAAGGCCAAAATGGGGCCAAAACCGTAGTAAAATCCATGATTTGGGCTTCAAAGAAGAGGGGCGGGTTTTTTCTCCCCCCCCCGTCGGGGCCAGAATCCTCGTGAGGGGTGTCGTTTTTTAGCCCTCCCAGGAGTCGAAAAAGACCCCTCCAACCACCCGCGAAAGGACCTCTCCAGGTCCAGGGGGAGGGGGTAGGGGGAGGGGTAAACCCTTCCCCGGAGGGGAAGAAGGGGGTTGAGAACAGAGCGGGCTCTCTAAACCACTCACGCCCAAAGGGCTGGTGGGATTCCTGGTCTTCTGCATCGTTCCTAAAGTTGGGTCTATCTGCGGGTCCTGAATCGGTGGATCGCGTTCTTCCGCATGGTCTCCGAAGTGGTCTCCCGCACGGTCTCCAGTATGGTCTTCCGCACGGTCTCGCGAATGGTCTCCCGTATGTTCCTTTGTATGTGATGTCGTATGCTCTCCCCGCTGCTCTCCTGTGTTGCCCCCCGTAAGGTCTCCCGCATGATCTCCCGTGTGCTATCCTTTATGTTGTCCCGCCTGTATGTTCCCTTGTACGTTTTACCATATGATATCCCGTATGCCCTCCCCTATGTACAAAAAATGTACAGTACAGGAGAGTGGTTCTTGCATCCATTGTTTATGATGTTTCAGGTCCTTTGCCGCCCGTGTGCAGTTGTGTCAAGGACCCTTGGACACGAACGGGCAAAGAAGACGGGGCCCTTCCGTGGTCTTTCGCCCCTCTGGCCTCCAGGGCCAGCGAGGTCCCAGAGTTATCGACGAGAGGCGGGACAAGCGACGCTCCGTCTCCGACGTCCCCCGCCCGTCGGCCGGGGCCACCGGCGAGTTGCCTTCGAGGGCCGTGGTCCTCGAGGGCTCGAGCCAGCTGAGCACGCCAGGCTTTCTCGGGGAGGCCGGCGGCACAGCCTCCCAGCCACCATGAGCTCGCCATCGCAGTCCACCGTACAGTCGGCCCGGATTAGTAGGTCGACCTTGCCAAACCAAGGGTACGGTACTTTCGCGTCGTGTCGACCGGCGGCGACCCCGCCGCGGGAGTTCAAGGTTGAACGCCGCCAGTGGCCCAGAATCGGCCCATATGGAACGATCGAGCGATCCACAGTCGCCGATCGTTCAAGGTTGAACGATCCACGCGGAGTCAGAAACCAACGCCGGGGTCGTCACGACACGAACCTGACGTACCTTTGTGTCCTGTGTCTCGCGACCCATGCCTCCCACATTCCTATGGCAATGTGGCCCTCTGAAGGGTCTTGTGTCCTCTCACGTGTCCTGCCCAGTCAAGTCCGACTGTAGACACACCCATTAAGAAATGGGGCTGCCCACTGGTGACTCAAGATAAAAGGCCCTACTCCAGATCCTTCGATAAGCACCCCCCCCCCTTCTGACCTGTCCGACGCCCCTTGCCCGCCCCCCCACGCGCCCCAAACCCACCCCCTCTCGCTCCCCAGCCTCCCCACGCCCCCCGAAGGACAGCGGTGTCCTGCCCCCCACGCGGTCCACCCCCCCCACGCCTCTTGAGAGACCTGGAGCATCTCCCCTCGAGCCCGCAGAGCCCTGGAGCACCGTGCGGAGCTCTGCGTCGACGAAGACGGTGCCCGCAGATTTCTCACCGCAGGGCTTCTCGTCACGCGGGCCTCGCTGCACTGGCAGAGCGGCCCAGGGCGGGCCTTTGCCAGCTGCCCCCTGCCGCGCGGAGGGGGCGAGCACGCGCGCCCTGCGGCAGCGGGCGCAGCAGCAGCGGCCCTCCTGGAGCCTGCGGGGCTGCGCCTCTCCGAGGAGGCGGGCGCCGCGCCCGCGGCGGAGCGAGGTGGGGAGTCGTCCCGTGGAAGCCGCGCTCCGCGGCGGGAGCTGGCTCCGGGTGCGCCCTCCCCGGCCAGCACTTCGTGCTGAGGCCAGGCCAGGATGTCGTGAGCACGGTGGCTTGAATCGGGGGCGGCAAAGAGGGGGGTGATGACTAGGGGGGAGTGGATCTCATGGCGGGGGGCGTGATATTTCCTCAGATTTCGTGGCGCCTCGTCTTATTCCATTACGTCCCTGCCCCCCCCCCTGGGCCGTGCACATGCCGCCTGTCATGATTTGCCCCCCCCCTCTTGGACACCCCCCTCTTGGCCGCTCCCGATTGAAGAAGAAGGTGAAGTAGGGATAACGATGGAGCCAGGCCAGCGCCGAATTGGGGCTGCGATAAGCAGCGCCGCGGCCATGGTTGTCATGGTCGGCGGCGCGCCGGGCTTAGCTTTGTAAGAAGGGGTGGTTCGCACAGGACCCGCAGAGCTGCGCAGAGAGTTTGCAGCATGCAGTCCACGCGATACCTCACCAGACTACTTCATTAGGGTGGTTTCATGCCTGTGCAAGCGATTTGGCGACAGCCGGCCGCAGGGGAGGCACGTCTCCATCGAACATGTCAGCCGACATTCGGGTTGAAGCGTTCGGGTCTTTGGGTGTCCCTCTCAGCACTGCGTTCTTGGCTCTCCTCCGCACTCACGACCTGCTAGGCATGTTACATGTCCGCCTCGTGCTCTCAGCAGTGCTCGCATGCACGCGTTGAGCTGTTATGCGGTCTGGATGGGCAGAAACCCAATGTTTCAAAGGTCACTCCTGGGGGATTGGCAATTTGTCCACCCACTTTTGCCCGATGTAAATCGTGAGCACAGCGGATGCTTGTCATGTAACACTTCCTCGTGGCACCTGAGCACCGACTGCGTCGCTGGTGTTGGGGATCAATTAAGTTGCCAGGTTGTCCAACTGCTTACGGTGAACTCGGGCAAGGTACCAGCGCGGCATTGAATTGCATGCATTATGGTTATACAGAATTGTCCTGGCCATGTTCGGCAGGACCACATCGAGGGCGTCTAGGAAGCAGCGATGCGATGTTATGGTTTGGCGTGATCATGGTGTTGCATGATTGCTCCGCTGTTGCTTGGAAACTTCTTGAAAGTTTTGTTGGGCCGCTTCGGACCTTCTCGAGAGCCTCCTGGGGGGCTCGCTTCAGAGGGCATCTTGGGGTCATGGTGTTGGTTTCGGGCCCAACTGTTCTCCTGATCTCTCCCGAGGACATTCGGCAGGACCACGTTTGGACATTATGGTCGGGTGTTGCGCCCGTATTGGAGCCCCGCGGGGGCAGTCAGGGGCCATCTTGTCAGCTTATAGGGCCATCTTGAGGCTTTTCTGGGGGCCGCCCTGGTCCATCTCGGTGGCTGCTTGAGGTCTTTGGGTCAGCCTAAGCGCTCTAACGCCTTCTTGCGGTCATCCTTAGCCGAAGAGCTTGGAAGTTTAAAGGCACTCGAAGACGCTCAGTACCTAAAAACTGTTCGCTCTCAGGACCATGATGGAGGACTCCTGTACGCACCTTGGGCTCTCATGGAGCTTCTAGGTATCTGTCGGGAAAATCGAGAGGTCTCTGGAGAGGGGGAGTGGGCTGGCGTGGGGGCTGCCTTAGGCCGATCTCGGGGCACATTCCAGCCGTCGTTGGGTAACGGTGGGCCGACTTGGACTTGTCTTGGGATTGCGTAGCGCGCAAGGAGATAAAACGTGGTGGTGGCGATCTCTCACACGGGCGCGCGAGATGAGGGGGAGGTTCACCCCTGGGAAGCTACAGGAACTCTTACCAGACAGCTACAAGGTATCCTAACACGCCCCAACGTGCCGTCGACACGGTGGCGGGCTCGATCAGCTGCAACAGAATGCAGTCCACTGGCTCTGACCATAGATTCTGTTACTGCGGAATTGCGCCAGCCAGGGCTCGAAGGATGGTTCAGAGAGGCAGTATGGGCTTCATTGCGTGACCGAACGCTCCAAGGTTCATTGCCACTGTGGCTCAGGACCTCTCGAGGCGCCCGCGGACCGCTGCCGAGCAGCTCCTTGCCCGGGGGCGTGGTAGTTGACCGATGGGAAAGGCAGGCCAGGCACGCTGCGTTCACCGCACATTCGGCAAGAAGACGAAGGTGAAGAGCGCGGGCAAGGCGTCGAAGGCCGCCACCCCGCCCAAGCTGAAGAAGGGTCTCGAGGCCGGCTCGGTTCTCATCCTGCTCGCGGGCAGGTTCCGCGGCCGCCGCGTGGTGTTCTTGAAGCAGCTCGAGACCGGTCTGCTGCTCGTCACGGGCCCATACGCGATCAACGGGGTGCCCCTCAGGCGCGTGAACCAGCGATTCTGTATCGCGACAAGCGCCAAGGTCGGGCGGCCCGATTCAATTGACCCCATCAAATATTCAGACCCCGGGTTCCTTGTAAGACCAGCCATGGAGTCATCAGGGCTGTTTGGCTGACTCATTGGATTCTTTATCAGCCAGGCGATGGTATAGGGAATGAAAGACAAGCACCAGATTCCGAGATTGCCGGGGACAAACGGGAACAGGGCCAGCCAGGAAAATTGGCGGCAACACAGAGCAAAATGAGTTCGGCTGTAATGCCTGAGCTCTTGTCGTTCAAGGTTGGGGCAGGCAGAGCTCACACAGCGTGCACAGCACACATCAGAGCCTTATGGGGGGGGGCGTTGGGTGGAAGTCATCATGTTTGTACAGGGATGTGTCATTGCAAAGAGGTGCATGCCCTTTTGCATACGTCGCGATACCACGCATTGCCATCTGTCCCACGGTTGTCTCACGCATTACATGGAGTACCCTGTACCTAGTGGCCTCTGGCCCATGCGGCGACCGTGCTTTGGGGGCCTCTGGAGGTCTCCAGAGGGGGGCTGTTGGGGTTGCCTTGGACGGGCAAGGTCCTGGCACCTGGACGGGCGCACTCCCCGAGGCCAAGAGCTGGTGTGGAAATCACACGTGCTGCGTCCGCACTCACGGGTCTCCTACTTTTCTCTCCTCGCTGATTTGCACGTGCTTCTGGCTTCTTGCCCAGTCGCCGCCTGCGGGCGCCCGGCGGGCGCCTCGTGCGCGGGCCTGGGCCTCGGGCGCGTGGCCCCGTCGCGGCACGCGGGCTCCCCGTGGGCGCCTCGTGCGCTGGCGCGGGCCTCGGGGTTTTGCGCCCAGCCGCCGCCCGCTGGGAGCCACGTGGGCGCCACGTGCGCTGGCATGGGGATGGCTCCCCGGGGGGCGCCTCGTGCATATTCGTTGGCTCCCTTCGGGCCTGCGCTCGGGCGCCTGCCGCGGGCGCCCCGCTGGCGCCTCGCGCGTCGTGTGTCGGCTGGGTTTTCGGGGGGTGCGCCGAGTCACGGCCCGTGGGCGTCGCTCCCCTCGCGTAGTCTGCACCAGATTGCTTGCACCGCTAAGATTGCACCACCTAGCTCGCAACACATAGATCGCATCACGTAGCTTGCACCACATCGATTGCGCCCTCCAGAGTGCAATCGGTTCGTTTTCGGGATCCACGCCAGCAAGGGTTTTTTGAGACGGACATGATGTTGTCGTTGAGGTACTTGTGTGCCCAAGTAGGTCACGCGCCACACCACAAGAGCGCTCAGGACCGCCCGGGAATTCCTCCGAATCCAGGGCTCGAGCTTCAGTTGATGTTAAGCCAGCGTAGGCCCCTAACAGTGAGGCATGCATCGCGGAGGTGGAAATTATGCGGTGTAAACCATGTGGCACAAGCTTTGTCGTGTTAGCTATGTGGTGTTAGCCATGAAGGTGATAGCTATGCGCTGTACCATATGTTGTGTTAACGATGTCGCTGAAGTAGTGTGGAAAGTGTGAGCTGAAGGTCTAAGTTACGCGGTGCAAGCTCAGTGGTGCAATTAGGTTTTACACACTCATGAGTGGTCAATTGCACTACTCGCGCAATCACGCGACCCCCGATGCGGCCGCGATGGCGCGTACCGATGGCAGCTTCCCAGCGCGTCTCAAAGACCGCGGGCACTCCAGCGCGGGTCGGTGACTCGGGCGGACGTTGTATCATGATGACGTCGACGAAGGCAGCAGCAATTATGATAGCAGCCATGGTGGTGGCGATGATGACGATCGTGAAGGCAAGGCCGATGACGGCGCCGATGTTGGTGACGACGACGATAGTGATGTCCATGTGTCGGTGACGAAGTTGTTTGAGTGATGATGGCGGCAACGGCGGCGATAGTCGAGGACGACGACGCGACGCGTCGGCGCCGATGAAGGTTGGCAGGCCTTTGGTTGAAACCCATGAGTTGTTGACACGTTCTTGAAGAGCTCGACTGGAGATGTTTCCAAAACCCGTGGTTTGGGTTCGATGTTGACACGAGCGCGTAGCACCGCGCGCGCGTGGCCCGCACGGCGTGATTTGATACGGGTCCGCGCATTGAGTGCATGGTGGATCAGAGCGGACGCACCGCGCAGTGACAAGAGAGCGTGGGGGTTCTACGAGGTTCCTAAAATCATGTGGTTCCCCCACGATGTCAGCAAATGCGGGCGGGCAGAACATGTGCACACTCTGTCATGGAAGCCGTTAGGTTGTTGATGTTATTACGTTGAACGGTTTGCGAATATGTTGTGTGCGTGGTATGACTTCACCATGTGCGCGCGTGTGGACGGCGCGCAGTGTTTCACAAGAGATAGTAAGCAGCAAATGGTACGTGTATTAAAAATGAGGAGGCGCGCATGGTTTTGACAATGGGGGCAGGCCGATAACCATCCAGCCAATTGGAGCTGCACGAGTTCATTTGGAACATGAACGATGGAGCAAACTCGTATACAGTTTTGACGTGCCCCATTGGGGTCAGATAACTCCTCGGGCGAGGGTGGTAGAGTCCAATTCTTTTTGGAATGGAAAACCCACCTTGCAGCTGTTGAAGTCGTCAGCCCCAATGCCCGCGCAAACATACCACCTTCTTACCCGCATTTTCTTTGGCAACACACATGCGGTCACGACTGCGGTCACTGGTGGACACGTGCTAGCGCAGCTGTACGACCGCGTTTGCGCGCACGGTCGCTCGCAGGACGACCAGCTGGTTAGGCACAACTGATGCGGCCGCGATGGTGCGTACCGGTAGCAACTTTCCACCGAGTTTTAAGGCAACGCTGGCGCGCGTGCACTCCAGTGCGGGTTTGTGATTCGGGCGGGCGTTGTATCATCATGACGTCGAAAACAGCAGCAACGATGATGATAGTAGCGGTGGTGGAGGTGGCGATGATGACGAAGACGACGGCAAGGTCAATGATGGCGCCGATGCTGGTGACGACGACGATGTTGATGTCCATGTGTCGGTGGTGAAGGATTGTGTTGATGATGATGATGATGATGATGATGATGATGATGATGATGATGATGATGATGATGATGAAAATGAAATGAAAATGAAAATGATGATGTCGGTAGTGGTGGCGATTTGTGATCACGATACTGACCGTCATGCGATGGCGTGGATGCAGGTGATGGTTATGGACGTGCGCGCAGAAATCAAATAAATTTGGCAGCATGCTTGGTGGAAAAATATGTGTTCGTTCATATGATTTTGACGAGCTTTACCTTAAAACGGTTTAAAAGCCCATGCGGGCCACACGCGCGCGTGTGGCCCGCATGGTAATATTGGATATGGACTCCTTCATTGGGTGCATGTTCGACCAACGCAGATGCAACGCGTTGTGACATGAGCATGTGGGTTTTCGACGAAGTAATTGAAAGTATGTGTCTTTCCGACGATTGCAACACATGCGCGCGGGCAGACAAGTTGCAAGACTTGTCATGGAAACCATGGGGACGTTTGATGGTGTTCTGGCGAAGCGCGCACACAACAAATGCGCTGGGTATGATGTCAGCGTTTTCGCGCGCGTGTTGACGTTGTGCAGCTGTTGAAAGAAAGACCTGACGAAGACAATTGTTTGATACGTGCGCATGGAATTAATTGATTGGGATGGGGGGCTCCCCGGTTGGGTGGAATGGTTTGAACGTGTGTGGAACATGAAAACAACATCGTTCATTGAGTATGCAATCTCACACCGTTTCAATACGCCCACGGGTGGACAGTTGATAAGTTCATTTATCTTTTGCAACATGCATGACGTCTAAGTTATGCGGTGCGAACTATTTGGTGAATGAAGAGTACGTCGTGCACGCTACGTGGTATGAGCTTAGCGCGCGGGGCGCCCACGAGGCGCTCACTGACGGCAGCGTGGCGAAACTTCGGCGGCCCCACCCGGCGCACGGGCCGCCCACGAGGCGCTCACGGGCGGCACCGCGGGGGAAGCCTCGGCGGCCCCACCCAGCGCACGTGCCGCCCGCGGGGCGGGCGCCCACGGGCGGCAGCGGGGCGGAACCCCGGCGGACCCCAGCGCGCGGGGCCGCCCGCGCGCGACAGCGCAGCGGAGCCTCGGCGGACCCACCCGGCGCACGGGCCGCCCACGAACGACCACGGGCGGCAACGTGCCGAAACCTCGGCGGTCCTGGCCACTCGTTGTCGTAGAAGAAGCAAGATCCTCTCAGTGCAGGCACTGCCTGGCAGAGTGCCTAAACCCTTTTGTCGACCCTTCCAGAGCGCACGAGTGAGCTGTGCGGCACTGCACGACGTGGCCAAGGCACGGTGGCGGCTGACGCGTATGTTTCTCTTCCTATGGGGGGTCTAGGACGCACCTGGAAACTCGTTTGCGGATGTCTCCCGGGAGGCCCACCATCGTGAAGACAGATTGGCTGTTTGTAGTTGTCGCTCCGGACAGGTTGCGGCAAGGACTATTGTGAAGGTTTGACCCAGTGCCACCGACCTTCAAGGGGGACGACGACGACGACGACGACGACGACGACGACGACCACCACGACCACGACCACGACCACGACCACGACCACGACCACGACCACGACCACGACCACGACCACGACGACGACGACGACGACGACGACGACGACGACGAGGACGACGACGACGACGACGACGAGGACGACGACGACGACGACGACGACGGCGACGGCGACGACGACGACGAATAGTTGTCGCGCTGGAGAGGTTCTGGCACTGACTATTTCCTGACATCGTGTCGGCATCGAGTCTGGAGGAACTTCGGGCGGACGCGCAGGGGCCCAAAAGGAGATACAAGAGGCGCTCAAGAGCTCCCACGAGCACCCCAGGCGGCCCCCAGACAGCCGAAGAGAGCCGCAAAACGGCCCAAGGGGGCGCCAAGACGGCCCAAAAGAGCCCCCAAAGAACCCCAAGACACGCCCAGGCAACCAAGAAGGTCAGAAGCCTCCAAAAGACCTTCAAGAGGCTCCCAAGAGGATTCAAGACATACCCAGACGGTCCCACCAGCTCCCAGGGTAGCCTCGCAATGTCTCCACGTCCTTCTCCTCGTGCTCTTAGTCCCCCTTTTTGTTCGTCGTCCTCCTTACTGTCATCCTCATTGTCTTCCACGCTTTTATTCAAGTTGCTTCTCTCTCTAAGTCGTCCTCTACGTAGTCCTTGTCCCCTCCTGCCTTGTCATTCTCCTCCTCCTCATCATCATCATCTTCCTCTTCCTCCTCCTCCTCGCCTCCTCGAGAAATAGGTAGAGAGAGAGCCTCGTCCTCGTCGTCCTTCCCGCTCTCCCCCTCCTCATCCACGCTGTCCTCCTCATCGTCCAAGGTGCCGTCCTCCTACTACTGGTCTTACTTGAAGGATTCCTTCTCGAGCTCGTCCTCTCCATAATGACTCTTCCTCCTCGTCCTTGTGCGTATCTTCCTTCTTGCAGTCCTCCTCGTTTCGTCCTCGTCAGCTACGCTATCTTCCTCTTCATCCGCCTCTTGTCGTCCTCATCTCTCGTCTTGTATTGGTCGTCCGAGCCGAGTTGACAAAAGCGGAGCTTCACGTTCTTGGTGTGTCAAGTGTGTGAGTTCGTTTGTCTGCGTAGTTGTATGATTACTCGGGTAGTCCTACGCGTGCCTACCACGCCTTGGTATGCATATTGTACATGTCGGTCCAATTGCGCCGACGTAGTGGCATTACAAGTCTGTGTGCATATGCATCTATGTATACACACACTTGCATCTGCACCTCTACATAAATAAGTGGACGATGTAGGAATGAAGGGGGTGGAGGAACATAAAGGAAGCAAGCGCCAGGAGGTTGGATTTGTCCAGCTGCTCTCAGGTGGACCTGAAGGGCGCAGACTATTCGAAAGTCGATGACGCCTACTTCACCAAGGAGGCGAGCAAGAAGAAGTCCGCAGCGATGTTTGCCGCTGACGCCGAGAAGAAGGGCATCTCAGATGAGAAGAAGGCAGGCCAGAAAGGCATGGACGACAAGGTGGTGAAGGGCCTGGCAGCCGACATGAAGGCCTATCTGAAGGCTAAGTTTTCTCTGTCAGATAAGATGTACCCCCATGAGCTGAAGTTCTGAGTGGACCCAGCCGCGCTGCGTGGATCATGAGTGTATTGGCAGTGAGGGCAGACTTGATGGAGGAGCGCCACTATACTTCGCGCGGTAAAACCATAAACACGTGCAAAATGAAGCACTTCGTAAGCCAGCGTCCACAAGTGTTGTTTGCCGTGAACGGGGCGGGCTCATCAGAGCGAACAGTTGCAGGTTATTGCTAAAAACCGCCATCGATATAAAATGAACGAGTAGCTTACCGTATATGGTCGGGTATTATTTCTGATTTGGTCGGGCCTAGTGCGATGAGGTGCACACTACTCTGGCCGAGCACAGGGAGGAGGAGGAGGAGGAGGAAAAGAAGAAGCAGGAGCAAGAGGAAGAGGAAGGGCCAGCGACACAATTCTCGAAAGGTCTCGGGCCTTTTAGGATGCTCTTGCAGCGTCCTCGCCCGTCTCAGAGGCCTCTTCTGCAGTCGTTCCGCTTCTGTCATCGTCCTCACTTCTCCTCCCCCCCATTTCTATCCCGTTCGTCTTCAGCATTATCCTCCTCCCCATCACTCCTCTCCAATACTCGTCACTGCGCTCCAGACTCCTGCTCACCCGTCGTCCTCCGCATCCTTGTCCTCATTCTCCTGATCCTCCCGATCCCCCTTGCTTCTCATCGCTTGGAGCTTTCTTGAGCCATTTTGGGAGTCTCTTGAGCCATCTTGGGGCATTTGTAGGCGGTCTTTGGGCCCTCTTTGAGGCCTCTTGGGGCAGTCTTGGAGGCCTCTCTGGGCCGCCCTGGAAAGCCCGAAAGGGCGAGAACGCGAAAATCATTCAAAACCTAAGGACGATGAATCATGTTGGTTTCTGCGGGCCCTCCTGGAAGTTCTATGGGAGGCCTCTTGGGCCGTTGTCGGCGGCCTGTCGGGCCATCTTGAGGCTGTATTGCAAGCCATCTTGGACCGTCTTGGAGGCCATATTGGTAAAGTGTGGGGCGAATTGTCTTCATTTCACGATGGTTTCCAGGGAGGTACGTGTGGCCAGACTAATTTTGGCGGAGGGTTTGGGGATTTTGTTCAGGAAGGCAGAAAGAGTTATAAAATTCGTTACGCTTCGCGTATCCCCACCAGCCCATCTCACAGCAGCAACTCTCGCGAAGCATGCCGACAGTCGTGTTTTTCAGGCGTGTGTCCGCTTGGCCCCGCATATCTCCCCTGTTCCTCCTTCCTCCCGCCTCCTTGTACATCCTCCTTGTGGGGGGAGCGGGAGAAGGACGAGGCGGAGGAGGAGGGAGAGAAAGCGCTCCTCGTGATTTGAGTCGTTTGGGGTTTCTCGTCCTGGTGTGAGTCGTTCGGGCCCTTCTTCCTGGTGTGAGTCGTTCGGGCTCTTCGTGGTGTGAGTCGTTCGGGCTCTTCGTCCTGGTGTGAGTCGTTCGGGCTTCTCGTGGTGTGAGTTGTTCGGGCCCCTCGTCCTGGTGTGAGTCGTTCGGGCCCCTCCTCCTGGTGTGACTCGTTCGGGCTCCTCGTGGTGTGAGTCGTTCGGGGCCCGCGTCGTGGTGTGAGTCCTTCGGGCTCCTCGTGGTGTGAGTCGTTCGGGCGCCTCGTCCTGGTGTGAGTCGTTCGGGCCCCTCCTTGTGGTGTGAGTCGTTCGGGCTCTTCGTGGTGTGAGTCGTTCGGGCCCCTCGTCCTGGTGTGAGTCGTTCGGGCTCATCGTGGGGCCTCTTGGGGGCCTCTTGGAGCCTCGTGGGGCCTCTTGGGGGCCTCTTGGGGGCCTCTTGGGGGCCTCTTGAGGGCCTCTTGGGGCCTCGTGGGGCCTCTTGGGGGCCTCTTGGGGGCCTCTTGGGGGCCTCTTGGGGGCCTCTTGGAGCCTCGTGGGGCCTCTTGGGGGCCTCTTGGGGGCCTCTTGGGGGCCTCTTGGGGCCGCTTGGGGGCCTCTGGGGGGGCCTCTTGGAGGCCTCTTGGGAGCCTCCTGGGGGCCTCTTGGGGCCATCTTGGGGCGTCTTGCGACCTCCTCAGAAGCGCAAATGAGAGCTGCCCCCATGAAAAAATACAAAAAGAGCCCAAAACCTTCGTAAAATCAATGATTTTGCTATGAGGGAAGATGAGCGCGGCCCCCTCAGAAGGCCAAAATGGGGCCAAAACCATCGTAAAATCAATGATTTCTGCTTCAAAGACGAGCAGAGGGGCCAAACTCGGCCCCCCCGTCGGGGCCAGAATCCTCGTGAGGGTCGTCGTTTTTTGGCCCTCCCAGGAGTCGAAATGGACCCCCCTGAGAACGCTCGGCCCGCCCTCTCCAGGTCCAGGGGAGGGGGTAGGGGGAGGGGTAAACCCCTCCCCGAAGGGGAAGAAGGGGGGTTGAGGACAGAGCGGGGTCTCTAAACCACTCACGCCCAAAGGGCTGGTGGGATTCTGCATTCCAAGCACCCATCTGGCAGGCTGGGGCTGCGGATTTGGTGGCCTTCGGCCCATCCTGTCACAGTGCCCAGGTCGTGAATCAATATTGCTCTTGGATGCATCTTGGGACATATCGGAGAGCCTAGCCCTTTGGGGGGGGGGGGGGGGGGGCATCTTGCGGGAACAGTTTGGGGACCTTTTTGGGGCGCCTCTTTGGCGCCTCTGGAGGTCTCTAAGCCGCCTTTTGGCAAATGATGGCGGTGTCGGGGGTCATCTTCGGGTGGAGGACCAGCTATGTCAATTCGAGTTCCTTCCCTTGGGGCATTATTTGGGGCCTCGCGGGACACTCTTAAAACAAAAAGGCCTGCATGGTAAAATCCTACTCAAAAAAGCTTGGCGAAGGAACCCACCCTTACAGCCGCGAGCAAAACGGGATATGACCCTCTTTTCATGCGCAGCTCGCCGCGACAGAGATGGATCCCGGGACAGTGCGGATGGGGGGCGGTGGACTCGACTAGACGTAAGAGTGACCTTTCGCCGGAGTGGCCTCTGGTGCGGGCGCAGATGGGCCCCCAGGTGGCTGAACGCGCAGCGGCAGCAGCGGCTAGCGAACCTGGAGTTGGCCCCCCCGCGGCCCCCCCAAAGCCGCGCACCAAAGGTCACTCTCACCCGGGGTCACTCTTACATGTAGCCGAGGGACCAGGCGCGCAGAAGCCATTTAAGCTCTCTGCACTGCGCGCACCGACTGGGAGGTCCCGAGCTCCCTGCGAGACACGCAGCGTGCGAGGGGTGTGCCGAGATTGGCGACGGACGGGTGCCGCCATGCGGGCCCTGCCGCTGAGGACTTCGGTGGAGCTCCAGTTTGGGGCGGGCACGCCGGGCAAATTGTGCCACTGGGACCGCAGCTGGAGCTCACCGTGGGGCTACTATTAAGTCGGGCCTGTCCCTCTACAGGAGGAAAGTTCAAAAATAGTAAAAAACAGAATCTGGAGACTATTTGTTGAGCATTGGTTGAACATTTTGCTGTATGGTATATATATATATATGTATAAATATGTGTATATATATATATATATATGTCACACAAAAAATGTAGGAGGACAGGCCCCACCTAAGGCTACTACACGTGGCAGGGATGTGCAGACATGAAGGTGGCGCCGGCTATGCGGTCCGCAGGTGGAACTCCAACTGGGGCCCCAAAGCTTATGAGAGGTGTGCCCACCGAGACCAGAGGTGAAGTTCCATCTGGGGCCACGAAAAGTGTGAGTGGTGTGCAGAAATTGGGGTGGCGCCACAGTCGCGCCCATTGAGACCACAGATGGAGCTGCCCATGGAGCCACGAAACGTGTGAGGGGTGTGCCGAATGGGGGACCAGTAATGAAGCCATGCTGTCACGCTCACTGAGACCGTCGGTGGAGTTCCGTATGGTTCACAAAACGCGTGCGCGGTATGCCGACTTGGAGGCGGTTCACGCCATGCGGTCGTGCTCAGTGATACCACATGTGGAGCTCCTTATGGGGCCACGAAACGTGTGAGGGGTGGGCCGAATACGGGGCGGGTACCATGCAATCGCGCCCACAGAGACCGTAGGTGGAGATGCTAGAAGGACCAAGAAGCATGTGAGGGGCGCGCCAAATTTGACAAGTGGATAGCATAGGCAAAGAGAGGAGGGGGAGGAGATGAAGAGGAGGAAATGGGGCGCGCACTGCAAATTGAAAACGAGAACCCAATTCACACTGGATGGTTAGGAAAAACTTACATGAATTTATGCGTGGCCGAACCCAGCGAGCCTCAGGTCGGTCCTTCGGGTCCATCTGGGGACACCTGGGCAGTTTGGATAACACCGCCGCCAGATTTCCAGAAAAGTCACGCGACAAGCCCCCATAGCGCCAAGAAGCGTGCAGTAGCGTGTAGAAATCCTTGAATTCTGAAGCCAGGGCCCTTTCAAGATTATTCACCACCAAACCAGAGCTCTCAACGGGATTTGAGAATATTCCCTTACGCGTTTCGCAGCACAGAGGCGGAGTTGGGTCGCTGAAGACACGGATGTCAGAGTCCATTTTGAGGGAAATTCTTGACGCTTCGCGTGTCCCCACCAGCCCTGTACAAGTTGTACATCCTTTGGCAGGGCCGTGCTTCCTCTTGGCAGGCGTTTTCCGGCTCCCGGCTATGCCAGCGACATCGGCCCCTTCCTTTGGTAGGATTTGTCGCTCGCGGACGCCAACGACGCCCTGCCCTTCTGCGCTGTTCAGGTGGTGCACACCTGCCCGCAGTCCCCCCCAGGCGGGGCCTCTGAACGCTGGTGGGTAGTGCCGCCGTGGTCCCACGCGACGCCCCCCCCGTCCACGGACGCATGCACTCGGGACTCACGACAAGACTACTTACCGACGCCTGATTCAGTGACGACCTGTCTTCGAGCACATGAGGTGCTCTGTGAGTGAGGCTCCTTTTGCCCCCCTGTCCCTCTCCCGCCCCTCTCTTCCCCCCCTTTTTTCCCCCCCCTGTCGCCCTGCCCTTCGCCGTCCGGTCTGCCGGGTGCTGGCGCCACTGTGCGACGCCCCGCTGCCCATCGTCGGCTGCCGTTTTGGTTCGGCTTCATGAGGTTCATTTTGTCCCTCGCATGTGCATTCCGGCGTTGGCTTTTGGGTCGCTGGCAATTATCTTGCTTGTTGCCCCAAGCTTGTTCCCACCCGCTCTCTGGAATCGTCCTTGGAGCCGCAGATCAAAAAAAAAAAAAAAAAAAAAAAAAAAAACACCAACCCATCCAGAAACGATGTCCAGGCAAGTTGAAGAGATCAGGGAAGTGGGGGAGCAACGAGAGGGACAGCCGATCCGCGCAAAGGATGAGGCGGAAGAGGAGGCCAGATGGATAGATGAGGGGGTGGCGAGACACCGAGCGAAGGAGGGATGAGGAGAATGATGACGCTGGGTGGATGGTTGAATGCCGCTCGGATGCCTCTTGGGAGCCTTTTGGAAGCCTCTTCGGACGTCTTGGGGGTCTGGTGGCGGTCAATGGGGGCTTTTGGGCGTCTTGGGTGCTTCGGGGGGGCCTCTTGAGGCCGCTTGGGATCCTCTCGGGGGGCTCTTGGGGGCCTGTTGGAGGCCTCTTGGGGGCCTCTTGGGGGTCTCTTGGAGCTTCATGGCGGCCTCTTGGAGCCTCTTGGAGGCCTCTTGGAACCATCCTGGGAGCCTTTTGGAGCCTCTTGGGGTGGCGGCCTCTTGGGGCCTCTTGGGGGCCTTTTGGAAGCCTCTTGGGGCCTCATGGGCGCCTCTTGGGGCCATCTTGGAGGAGATCGATCAAAGAAGAGGGTGGGGTTAATTAGCCCTGCCCCCCCAAGACGCCAAAATGGGGCCAAAACCCTGGTAAAACCGATGATGTTGGCTTCCTCGCCGAGGCCGTTTTGGACGCTCGAACTACCAGCAGCCCCCCCCCGTCCAAGTCCAGGGGAGGGGGTTACGGGGAGGGGTAAACCCTTCCCCGAAGGGGAAGAAGGGAAGATGGAAGAGGAAACTCTCGGAACCACGTACGCCCAGAGGGCTGGTGGGATTTGGGCGGGTCCATTTGGTGGTGGCCAGGGCAGAAGATTAGCAAAGGGTGGGTGTATATATACATGGATAGGGCAGTATTAAGATGAATGCGATATGACGACTCACAATTGGACGGCACCATAAGGGTGCTGAAGGATGTGGTACGGACGAGGAAACGACCGCCGGCCGATAGGAAACCACAAGGGGCATCCAGTTGTTCTCTGGTACGGCTGACAGGTTCCGATAATATTGATCCGGGTCAACCAACGGGCGAGGTAGTTCGGCATTGTGCGTTGATTAAGTCACTATTCGGACCGTCCAACTGTACTTGAAGGATTTGTCTCAATCATACAGCTCAACTATGATTATGATGTCATGTTCACTGCGTGAATGCTTACCTGTTGTTCTTTGGCAGTTGCACAGATCGCTATCTATAGAACCCGCGTGTGAGTCCCAGCTGAA